>SNQJ01S0029059.1:161029-176926 GCA_010110895.2 Picea sitchensis | reverse complement strand
AAATATTCCTTCTTGATTTTGTCATCTCACTTTATCATTTAAATAATCTTTCTTGATTTTGTCACTTCTCTTTATTATTTAAATAATCCACCTTGACTTTGTCACTTTACTTTATCATTTAAATAATTATTTCTTCTTTTCAATCATTTTGACTTCTTTGACCTTTTGGGGCTTCAAGCCAACATGTGAGGGTCCTCCAACTTCGTAAGGCCATAACTCTCAAACCGTGAGGAGTTATGTGAGATTCCACATACCATCGGAAATAGCATGAAAAGTACTATCCATATAGGATAGTTTCACAAACAAGTTTATTGATATTGATCTGATTATTCCACATACAAGAATGGTTCCTCCAACCATTCTTCTAGGACAACTCAATCCGCAAAGCGTCTTCCCATGAGGGCTTTCACCATAAGGGGACCACTTTGGAGTTCATCCATTTGTGCACCTTATCAATCATGATAAGACTATAGTAATTCATATTTTTCATCAATCCACCATTGCATCATATTCATTAATTATCCATCATGTATCAATGACAACTCTTTGATCCATCTTCATCATATCAATGACAACTCATTGATCCATATTCATCAAGTACAATATATATTACATTTGACATTAATCAATCAATCAATCACTTGATATCAATAAATGACATCAATCAATCAAACCATTGACATAAATGACAACATGATCCAACAATCTCCCCCTTTGGCATTGATGGCAATACCAGCATTGATGTCAACACTAATTACCAATTATTGATGTCAACATGTAGATAAGGCATGCTCTATGTAAATAGTCAATGTGACTATCTCTTCCAATCAATAATCATCAATCACATCAATGTGATTATCTCTCCCTCTTTGACATCAATGGAAAAGGGACATTCTCCTCTTGGGGATTCTCCCCCTTCTTGAACTTTCCTTGGGGCTCCTCCCCCTATCTGAGTGCCTTTGATATTCTTCTAAATAATCTCTCCCCTTTTTGAACAAGGGATATCACTCTGATGTAATGCTAAAAATACATCACTCATACTCCCCCTGTGACCATCGATCCTCCTAGAATTATGCCTCTGTTCTCTTTCTTCAAATATAGGGCTCTTTTCTAGGTACGCATCTAATAAATATCTCCTCCTAGAATCATGGGAAGAAGAATGACTCCCCCTGTGGGTATGTCTCCCCTATATTCTTTTCAAGATGAACAATGTGCTACCATATAGCGATCCTTGGACTTGTTCATGCATCAAACTCATGCCATACCAAACATCATGAAGCAAAAGATATGCCAACAATGAAATAAAGAATCATGAGAAAAATATCAACCAAGTACATCTTGTACAAAAATGTGTGCTCATCATGCACAACGCCTATGTACATCAACCATGTTCATCAACATCATGCAATGTGCCAAAATATACCATCCATGGAATGTATCAACCATATGCCTCTATCAACCTGCCAACATGTGCATATACCAATATGCCAATCATGTGAATCTACCATTATGCCAACCATGTGCATCTACCAACATGCCAAACAATGTATCATATCACTCATCATATGTCTCCATCATGAACCAAGTTCCACAATCATGTATCTCAAATAAATGTCAATTGTTGTGCTAATCAAGTAGTGTCAATGGTGTAGTATCATCAAGCATATGCCATATATGAGTTTACCAAAATATGTACACCACCATGAACCAATACCACAAAATGATGAATCCCATACATGTATGCCAAATCCTCCATGAAACATGTGCCAATCAACCTGCTAGTAGGTGCCTCTACCAGTGTACTAGAAAAATACCAAACATGCATCAACTATAGATCATCAATGATGTACAACATCATCACCTCATCAACTCACCAACCACATGTCCCAATGTGTATCCTATCCATATGCCAAATGCGTGCATCAAGATTTCCAACAAGTAAGCTTCCAAAACATCATCAATATATATCTCATAACCAAGGTGCCATAAATTCACTGTCATAACCAACATTGTTATTCAACTGAAAATGCATCAATCCATACTCATGGGTTAGTGCCATGCACCCAAGATTTTATTTTACATCGTCACCTTACATAATCCAATATAGACTCATGAAAACCTGTAGCAAAATAGTGTCAGAACCTGCAACAAACCATGTTAGAACCTGCATCACAGAGTTATATTATCACATCAAGCTACAAACCATGTGCATAGCCTTTTTCCCAAGGATTTTTCACATATACCTGACATGTTGCATAGACATCTCGCATATGTACATGACCTATACAAGTTCAGCCCGCGTATGTATGAAACTGATACCATTGTCACTTGCATATGCCTTAGTAGATGACACATTTGAGATTCCCTTCACTCTTTCATTCTGTTCTGGCTACTCTGACTTCTTTACCCACTTCTATAGATGTCCCTGCTCCTCAGAACTTGATCTCTAAGGATCCATATTTTCAAATATGTCTTCCTTCCTTACTTCATTCCTTCTTCTAGCCATGCTATGTGAAGTCCCCATCATGGAATTTCTTCTTATGTTCGAGCACTCCTGGGATTTGTGGCCAAATCCACTACAGCTGTAGAATCTTATGGAATTACAGTGAACAACAATATTTCCTACTTTATCACACCTCCAACACCTTATGGTGTTATGAAATATTCCATTATATATTCTTTCATAAGATCTGCATTCAAAAGCTTTGTGACCATATTCATTACATGAATAACAATTCCCATGAAAACTACTTTCATACCTTTGATTTGGTGTCCCAAAGATAGCTTCTTGATGTCTTCCTTGATTTGTTCTTTTGAAATTTTCCTTGCCTTGTGTAGATGGTTTCTTTTCAACATTGTCTTCCTTCTTTGATGGACTTACCTCATGCTTCTTTGAGGTGCTTTCTTCAACATGTGTGGCTTCTTCTTTGTATCCAAGTCCTGATTTATCACATGGTGATCTTTGACTTTCCAATATTTCATCCAAGATTCTTGAACTATTCAAGAATTTGTTTGAATTCTCTACATTCTTTCTAATGTCAACAACTTCAGCTTCTAACTTATGACATGACTCTTCCTTTTCATTTATTTGATCCTTCAATAGTTATTCAACCCTTTTGGCTTCTTAAATTTCGGTCTTGATATGAATAATAGTTTCAAAATTTTTGCTAATATCATCATCTACTATCATATCTTCTTTTTCATTCTTTAGTCTTGTGATATCTTCTTCATTTTCTTCTAATTGAGTCTTACTTCTTTCTTCTAGTTCTTTGAGCATTTGTTTTAACTTCAAGATGTGCCTTTGAATCTTCTTGAGAAACTTTTTAGTGTTATCCGAAAGATAGCTATAGTCTATATAATAGTGGTCATTGTTATATTCATATAGACCTCTTTCAACTTTCTCTTTAAGCTCCAATAGTTTTTCCTCTACTAGTTCCATGAGATAGAAATCAATTGATTTTATCCAAACTATTTCTAGATTTTCTTCTTTACTTGTAGAGAAAAATTCAACATCATCCATTTTGAATTATTGCAATCAAGGGTTTGTGTAGATTCTTTACCTTCATTTGAAATTTGTTCAAGATATTCCCTTTTCTCAACATCATCACATGATTCTTTGCCTTCATTTGAAATGTCTTCAAGATCTTCCTTTTTTCCAACATCATCACTTTTAGAAATAATGCAACCAAGATTTTTTGGAGATTCTTTACCTTCATGTGTCTTGATGGAGTTGTCTTCAATGTCTTTCTTGTCCTTCTTGCTTTGATATGTCTTCTCTAGCTTTAGCCATAGATCCTTGGTGGAAGTGCATTGTTCCATATTTATTTGATAGGACTTGAGAGTCCACTAAGAATGGTCTTGAGAGCCAATGCATCATTCTTATTTCCTTCTCTTTAAGCTACAAACTTTGAATTGTTATGAAAAGGAACTGATCCACCAATGGTTGCCTTCCAAATCTCTGCTCCCATTGTCTTCAAATGTAATCTCA
This sequence comes from Picea sitchensis, assembly GCA_010110895.2. Lineage (NCBI taxonomy): Eukaryota > Viridiplantae > Streptophyta > Pinopsida > Pinales > Pinaceae > Picea > Picea sitchensis. The sequence continues at coordinate 172,938 of SNQJ01S0029059.1, read as the reverse complement.
TCTCTATTCTCCAAGTAGAATAGTTTTCCTCATCAAGGATTGGAACTTCATCATCCATTTTTGTGTCTATGGATCTCCTTCAAGCTTGTTAAGGCTTTTAGTGAAGGCCCGCTCTGATACCAATTATTGGACACACCTACCACACTTAGAGGGGGGGGGGTGAATGAGTGTGGGGATATTTTTCCAAAACTTCCCTCTTTCGCAAAACTCATTAGTTAGCATTCAACATTTAATCATTACTCATTGTTGTCATTTATAACCAATTAGATATGAACACATATCAACAATATATCATCAATAAGTTATCACCGCAAGGAACACAAAGAACACAATATGTATTTACAATTTTCTTTTTATTACAGACTACAATCCTTGGGGGTTTTCAGCAACAACTAAATAGAGTACAACTCTACAAGAGAACCAACTCTATAATGCAAGACTCATCTTACATCCTCATCACCAACTGAGATGAGGCAAAAATCCTCAACAGATATCAAACAACAATAGGTACGTGACCTGTCAGTAGTGCAGTCCATGTGTGTACGCATCCTGGCTCACTACATCTGATCCGTCAGATCTTTTAATGACTTATGGTTGAGTTTTAATTTTTCATGCGTTAATTAACCATTTGAGAAAACTTAGTGAAGAATGAGGAAAGAAGAGGAATTATGACAGCCATACACACATTTGCAGATCTGAAATGAAATAAAAGACAACAAACCATAACACGCAGAATGATAACGGAGTTCGACACAACTTTGCCTACGTCTCCGGGCCTTTTTCTTTGTGGGGGAGGCTTCTTTATTTCTGTTCAAAAGCTCAAAAGTACATCGCTGCAATGCCAAATGGATACAATACTAATCTGGTCATGTTCTTCTAGATCTCTAGAACCATGCAAAGAAAACAACACGCAAAATGGACGTCCGGAGCTCCCAGAAATGATCCGATAGCGTCTCCTCCTCAAAAGCTTCTCTGCCTCAAAATGGCTTTGGCTTGGCTTCTCCTCAGCATAATTCTTCTCTAAATGCCCTCTATGGCCTCAAACAGGCATGGGTTATATAGCTGGGAAGTTGGTTTCTCATCTCTAACTTCCTCCCAAAACTTTAGGCTCCAAAACTACCCAATAACTCCCAAAAATGGAGTAAATACATTAAAAATAGGTTTAATTAACAATAAAAACCCAAAATTTGTTATAAAAACCACTTTGTAACTATAATATGGCATTTATCCCCCTTCTGCTGTGCGCACCCCCCTTGGTAGGGTCGTATGGGGCCATGTGGTCGAGCGTCAGCCCAAAGGGCTGTGCGCTGGCCCCCCTTTCGCGCTAACTCCTGGTCGCATATATTAAAAATGAACCAAGGGCTGGGGCTAAGCCCCAGCCCCTTTGTGCCATATTACATCAATCATACTTTAAATAATTATAAAGTGGTTCATTTAAACAAGAAATAACATGGCACATTGGTTATAGGACTATTGTGAAGGTGCTTAGGCTTAGTGGTTGGTCATGGGTTCAAAACCCATGGACCCCAAAACTTTTGAAACCTGCCACTTTGAATGATGACTGGGTCCCACGTGGCTGCCCATGACTAAGCCACGTGGCATCTCCCCATTTGACGGATTAATGCCACTTGTCATCTATTGACTGGTCCAGTTGTCTGCCACATGTCTGCCTTGTCAGTGAACCTGTCCAATCACCATCAGCCAGAGAGTGCCATGTCATCTACTGCACAGTCAACATGCTGATGTCATGCTGCCATCAGCATTGACTTTTTGATCAGTTGACCTTTGACTTTTTACCTATTTGGGCTTCCGATCAGTACGCGATAACTTTTGCATACAGAGCCCATTTGACAAAGTAAATATACCGCCGAAATCGGGAAGACGAGACAGACGCAATGGCGTTGGTTTCATCAGATACCGAGCACTTTTATTTTTGAGCATTTTCAAGCCCTGTCAGGCTTCTCGATTCGATTTCGGATCACACCTCCCCACAATAAGACCTTTTGGTCCCCAAAAGGTTACTGATCAGTTAACAAGCTCGGGATAGGCCACCCGACTTGCTCTCTGTCTCTGAACTCTATCCTGTGCACCTGTCTCATCAAGATCAACTGTAACACAATCATGACAACTGATAGTATATTGTTAGCCATTTGAACCCTGTTACATCTTACTGAAGCCACTATCATCCATGTAGAAAAAATTGCTAATGACAGTATCAAGAAGATGACTGCAAATGAACTGATATACTTTAGATATCTTCACGACATGAGCTTATCTTGAAGCAACTTATGATTGATTTTCCATTCAACAACCATATCTTGTTCTTGCTTAAGATCAATTACTTCATTTGAAACAATTATTGGTTTGTTGCATGCTTGCACTGCATTCGTTAATTGTTGCCTTGTTTGAAGTGTTTTATTTTCTTTAACACGATGAGCATGAACCACATAATCATGACCTGCTTTAGTGAATTGATATTGATTCTTTGTCCTGTAGAAGATTGCCTTACGATCAAATAAGTATGGACTACCTAAAATCATTCCACATTCTCTTAACGACACAACATCACAAGTTACTTCGTCCACATACTTAGATGAAATTGCAAATTTGATTGTGCACTGTTTTGTTATGTGCATTTGATGATGATTGCTCATCCATTTAAGTGTGTAAGGCTTATGATGAGTTTGTGTTTTTAACCCCAATTTCTTAACCAATTATTCTGAAATTAGATTAGATTGAGATCCACTGTCGATTAATGTGTCTATCTTAGTGTGTCACATGATTACTCTTATATGAAACAAATTGCTTCTACAATCAATCTCTTCAACATTTTTACCTGTCATACCAACCAATGAAATCTTTGACTCATCACCTGAATCCGATCCCAAGTCTGTGGGTTTTGATGTCGTTGCCACTGTTTGTGTTCCCTTCTTTTCTTTGAACCACTTTGGCCTCTTCTCGGGATGCAACTACCAACATCTGCATCATGTCCCTCTTTCTTGCAATGATTGCAAGAAGGATTTCCTTCCTTATTTTTCATTGCATTTGCATTCTTTCCATTGCCATGCCTTTTCCTCTTGTCCTCTTTCCTCGAAGAAGACGATTCCCCTGACACACATGCTTTCCCTGCTTGAATATACGTAGCTTGAACAGAAACCTCATCAAGGTTATTGGGTCCAAACATGAAAACAGTGTTTCTAATATGCGTAGGTAAACCTCCTATATACTTCATAAGGGTTTCTTGTGTTTGCAAATGAATGTGTAACATTAATTCCATTTTTCGAAATCCATCGGTGTATTCTTGCACTGTTTGTCCTTTTCTTAGTTTTAAAGATTTCCATTCAATTATTGCTTTTTCTTTATAACCCAAAGGATAGAATTGTTTCCTAAGTGCAGAAATGAAATTCTTCCATGATGGAAATACATTACCCACATTTTGTGTTCCCTTTTGCAGCTTTCTTTGCCACCAGATGAGAGCTATACCTGCAAGTCTCAAAGATGCCAAATGGATTTGTGTGGCCTCATCCTTTCTCTGTTGCACACTGTAGTATACCTCCATCTGCCTGATCCAATTATCAATTTTTTCTGGATTCACTTCACCATCATATATGGGCAACTCAAATTTTACATCAAGTTTTAACAATGGAATTTCATGTTTATTCTTATGAACATTTTTCTTTCCACTAGATTTAGAACTTGAACTTGAAGAAGAAGAAGGAGAAGAAGGAGGTGTTGATGGCAGTGAAGGAGGAATATAAGGATGGTCCTCTTCCTCTTCACTTTTTCCTTTTGAAAAATCACCCAAAAATAGTCGCTTATGTTCCAAGTAATCTTCGTACAAGACTTTCACCATCTCTGACATAGCAAGGAACGTTTTCCGGAATTCTTTCTCATCTTGAGAAATCCCTTCTTCCGATGCCATCTTCTTGCTATGAGAAGCTCTTTTTCTCAATCCAATTAATGGATTCTCTGCAACAAGATCGCCTTCACCACACTGTAGCTTTTCCCTGGTTAACATGCAACTCAAATCCAAACATCAACTAGCTCTGATACCACTTGATCCGTCAGATCTTTTAATGACTTATGGTTGAGTTTTAATTTTGCATGCGTTAATTAACCATTTGAGAAAACTTAGTGAAGAATGAGGAAAGAAGAGGAATTATGATAGCCATACACACATTTTCAGATCTGAAATGAAATAAAAGACAACAAACCATAACACGTAGATTGATAACGGAGTTCGGCACAACTTTGCCTACGTATTTGGGCCTTTTTCTCTATGGGGGAGGATTCTTTATTTCTGTTAAAAATATCAAAAGTACATTGCTGAAATTCCAAATGGCTACAATCCTGATCTGGTCATGTTCTTCCAGATCTCTAGAACAATGCAAAGAAAATGGCACGCAAAACGGACGTCCGGAGCTCCCAGAAATGATCCGACAATGTCTCCTCCTCAAAAGCTTCTCTGCCTCAAAATGGCTTTGGCTTGGCTTCTCCTCAGCATAATTCTACTCTGAATTCCCTCTATGGCCTAAAATAGGCTTGGGTTATATAGCTGGGAAGTTTGTTTCTCATCTCCAACTTCCACCCAAAAATTTAGGCTCCAAAACTACCCAATAACTCCCAAAAATGGAGTAAATACATTAAAAATAGGTTTAATTAACAATAAAAACCCAAAATTGGTTATAAAAACCACTTTGTAACTATAATATGGAATTTATCCCCCTTCTTCTGTGCGCACCCCCCCTTGGTAGGGTCGTATGGGGCCATGTGGCCGAGTGCCAGCCCAAAGGGCTGTGCGCTGGCCCCCCTTTCGTGCTAACTCCTGGTCGCATATATTACAAATGAAACAAGGGTTGGGGCTAAGCCCCAACCCCTTTGTTCCATATTACATCAATTATACTTTAAATAATTATAAAGTGGTTCATTTAAACAAGAAATAACATGGCGCATTGGTTATAGGACTATTGTAAAGGCGCTTAGGCTTAGTGGTTGGTCATGGGCTCAAAACCCATGGACCCCAAAACTTTTTAAACCTGCCACTTTGACTGATGACTGGGTGCCACGTGGCTGCCCATGACTGGGCCACGTGGCATCTCCCCATTTGACAGATTAATACCACTTGTCAGCTATTGACCGGTCTAGTTGCCTGCCACATGTCTTCCTTGTCAGTGAACCTGCCCAATCACCATCAGCCAGAGAGTGCCATGTCATCTACTGCACAGTCATCATGCTGATGTCATGTTGCCATCAGCGTTGATTTTTTGACCAGTTGACCTTTGACTTTTTACCTGTTTGGGCTTCCGATCAGAACGCGATAACTTTCGCATACAGAGCCCGTTTGACAAAGTAAATATACCTCCGGAATCGGGAATATGAGACGGACACAATGGCGTTGGTTTCATCGGATACTGAGAACTTTTATTTTTGAGCATTTTCAAGCCCTGTCAGGCTTCTAGATCCGATTTCGGATCAACATCCCATGTATGTACGTGGCCAGGGTATACAATAGCCTGCATATACCTTCTAAGCTATTAAGGTTTATCCTTCAAGATTAACTCACATCCTCTGCAACCAATTTATCATTCTCTTCAGACACTCACTATCCAAACTGACCACCATCTAGTCACAACACATCCAATCTCTCCAATATCTTACTCATGCTCCACAATCAATCAATATGAATGCTAACTCAATCATGTATAAGCAACTAGTATACCATAGCAATCATATCACAACTGAATCACAAGAGTACTACTCACTCCATCAACCAACATAAACCACATCACAATGGACATACCAATAATTCCCTTAGAATTCACAACACAACAAGCTATACTATCCATCAAGACAATAATGTAATCATACAAGTGTCTCAGTGACAGATCTGAGCCCATAAAATGCAGATATGGAGCCTGCTTCAGACTTCAACAACTTGTCATCATCTAAACCACAAATATCCATGATTTGTCCACTGTACACTCCCTATACACTGACATCCCATGTATTGTATGCACCATGTACATAGACAGCTTTCATATACGCACCCTATACACAGACAGCACGCGTACGCACAAAAAAATAGGGTTTTTTTGTAATTCCAAGAATTTCGCCATCATGATCTCAGACTTGCCAAAAATTCAATGCATCCATGAAATCCTCCTCATGCTCTCTTTCTCAGAATAGATCTTCAATCATGCTCAAGAGATCCACACCAAAGATGCTCTCACAAGAAGCTCTCCATCAATACTCCAAAAGATATTCTCACAAGAAGCTCTCCATTGATCCATGCAAAGGATGTTTTGCAGGAGACCATTGCTATCTTATTTATACTTTCATCCTCTAGGTCACTTAACCCATTTCTAGGTCACTTAACCCATTTCTAGGTCACTTAACCCATTCCTAGGTCACTTAACCTATTTTCCTTATTTTTAGGGTTTACCACTTTCCATAAATAGAAATTTCTCCAATATTTTATCATTTAAATATTCCTTCTTGATTTTGTCATCTCACTTTATCATTTAAATAATCTTTCTTGATTTTGTCACTTCTCTTTATTATTTAAATAATACACTTTGACTTTGTCACTTTACTTTATCATTTAAATAATGATTTCTTCTTTTCAAGCATTTTGACTTCTTTGAACTTTTAGGGCTCCAAGCCAACATGTGAGGGTCCTCCAACTTCGTAAGGCCATAACTCTCAAACGGTAAGGAGTTATGTGACATTCCACATACCACCAAAAATGGCATGACAAGTACTATCCATCTAGGATAGTTTCACCAACAACTTGATTGATATTCATCTCATTATTCCACATACAAGCATGGGACCTCCAACTATTCTTCTAGGATAACTCAATCAACAAAGCGTCTTCCCGTCAGGGATTTCACCATAAGGGGACCACTTTGGAGTTCATCCATTTGTGCACCTTATCAATCATGATAAGACTATAGTGATTCATGTTTTGCATCAATACACCACTGCATCATATACATTAATTATGCATCATGTATCAATGACAACTCATTGATCCATATTCATCATATCAATTACAACTCATTGATCCATCTTCATCAAGGAAAATATATATTACATTTGACATTAATCAATCAATCAATCACTTGACATCAATCAATGAATTCAATCAATCAAACCATTGGCATCAATGACAACATGATCCAACATTCCATCACCTACTATAAGGAGAAATCAATCCCCTTGGAATATTTTAAATGATGATACAAGGTCAAATCAAACTTCAACTAAAATCCCACAATCACTTCTTAAATCTACATACAAAACTACTCAGAATTGTACCTCAAATATGCAAACTTGTAAGATTTTCTACAAGCTTAATTTTCTATTTTTTATTCTGAAACTTGGAACTCATATATTAGGATCTTTTCTTATTCTAATGAAATAAGTGGAATTGAATTTGGAACTACCAATATTCAAATATAACTATTTTATCTCAAACACTTATTTGGGACTAGCTTATGGATTAGCCACAAACCCTAACTTCCCACAAGTATAACTCTATACCTACAATGAATCAGGATATGGAGCTTGTACCCAATATTATTCAATATCTTCTCTGAAATGAATCCAAATTTTTCTCCTTGACTCATCCCCGAAACAAATTTATAGTGAAAATGACAAGATGACTCATTGAAAACCCTATTTTTAAAAACCTCAACTTCCCCTTAGTATAACATCAAACATGTGATGAGTCAAGAATTGAAATTCGTACCCAAGATTCTTCACTATCGCTTGTGAAACACCTCCAAGTTTCATTATTTGACTCATTCTAGAAAAACATTTATATAAAAAATGCCAATATGACCTTCAAAGAAAACCCTAGAACAAATCATCATAAGACTTCATCTTCCCTTGGAATGTTTCCCTTCTTCACTTCATTTTCCCTTGGAAATTCACTCCTCTAGGCTGAAATTCTCTCCTCTTCCTTGGCTAGGTCAAATTGGTGTAATCCAAATGCCAAATGAGGCTCCTCTAATTTATATGAGTCTTCTCCACATGAGGGGGTGTGACCAAAGGTCAGAACGTTTGGGTCGTACCTCTTCCTTAAGGATGTCCGACCTTAGGGGCTTCTTTGATTTACTTTATGGGCTTCTTCTCTTGGAGTTAGGGGATTATTCACTTAGATTTAGGGGATTATTCTCTTGTATTTAGGAGCTTCTTCACTTGGCTTTAGGGGCTTATTCTTTTGGTTTTAGGGGTTTATTCACTTGACTTTAGGGGCTTCTTCACTTGGTTTTAGGGATTCTTCAAGGATCCTTCAAGGCTCCATTTGTGTACAAATCAAAGTGGAAATTTGAAAACAACCACATGTTATCTCATCCTGTGATGGCCATGCTTAAAATCTACGCCATAATGGAACCAATTTGGAGTTATATACACTTGTGTAAAGGATCCTTCAAGGATTCTTCAAGTGGAAACATCATCATCACTTTTAGGGGCTTCTGGTATTTTATTTAGGGATTCTTCTAAGATTGACATCAATGACAACCAATTTTACAACAATATTCTTCTGTGGCATTGGTGAAAACTTAGTAAAACAATCGTGCTCACCCTGTCTTTATGCTCTAATCCAAATGATTGTACTTTCCTCTTGTATTCATGTTGACTCCCCCTATCTTAGTTATTCTATTTTTAATGTTTTTCCCTCCCCCTTTGACATCAATGGAAAAGGTTAACTCCCCCTGACAATATTCCCCTTTTTTGTTTCTCGCAAAATATTATGGAACTCAATTTGGAGCATAAATTACTCCTAGTTTTGTCAAAGATACTCAAATGTCTCCCTAGGAAAAGGCTTTGTGAAGATGTCTATAATCTGTTCTTTTTTCCCAATGTACTCCAACTTGATATTATTTTCTATGACTTGTTCCCACAAAAAGTGTAACTTAATAGGAATATGTTTGGTCTTGGAATGCATCACTAGATTCTTGGAGATGTTTATAGAACTGTGTTAATCCCTAATATTGGCTCATTACCCCTTAATTGGGGCATATTACATTATTAATGTTATTTTATTTATGTCGTCTTTATTCCATTAGTTGTAATTATACCTCCTAGTCTCCTATATATACCAAGGAGACATTTTCATTTGGATTCATCTTGTTCTTGAACATTTATGTGGGGTAAGAGGAGGTTGCCCCCTCAAAGAGGCTTATTATCTGAAATTATCTCTTTTTCAAGGCATTGATTACTTATTCTGAGGTTTTTCTATGCTATATTGATATTTGGTTCTTAACATATGGTATCAGAGATCAAGGTCTTGGGGTTTTGCTTCTACATCTGAGACACCTTGGAATTTTCGCTATAACTTGTTTTCTACAATGTTTCAGAATAACATGCTTGGAGTATCTTTATCAAATGGATCAAGGTACATTGAGTTAAATTTTTATCTCCTGAGGCCTTATACTTTCTGAGATACAACCTATGCAAGACAGGGTTTTGGAATCATCCTGAACTGATTCATTGCGGAATTTTCGCTATAAAATTTTTTATGTAACATTTTAGACCTTGAATGTGGGTGTATATTCACATAAATTAGTAAGGTATCTATGGTAATAATTTCATCTTCTGGGTCATCTTACATTTGCAGATACACCCTGTGGAAGATAGGGTATCTGACTAATCCTATTGACTAGTCTCAAGAAGGTGTTCCAGGTAAAAAAATCATAACTTCTTCCTAGCGTATCCAAAATGAGCGAGACTATTTTCATTGGATAGTGGATAGTCTGTAGTATTTTGGGTACGATTTTTAGAATTTGATATCAATTATTTTGTGTGGGGCACACTATACAAGTGAGATATTCTAGAAAGGCCAAAAAGAAGCAAGTTGTGGGGAAGTTACCGTACATTCCACTTGGCACATCCAATTTTTATCAGACCTGTGGCATTGCAGAGAACAAATATCAGAGAACTACATAAAAGAAAGTTTCATACCCAGAAGGGCCGAAACGTGGGATATACAATAGAAGAAAGATTGTCTAGCAGAACCACCCCAAAATCAAGGTTCAAAAGTGATACTTGGCCAACATGCCACCCAAAAAGGGAACTTATACACAAAATAAGCCTCCAGACAATCCTACTTGGACTCTTGATGAAGGTGAAGAAATGCGTAGGGACATAAATGATTTACAAAATAAGATAGTAATTGTTGTGAGTGGGAAATCCCCCTACGGACTAGCACTTAGGGTTTTAATCATGCATGCAGAAAAGACCTAAAGATTCCTACTTTTTACCATCATCCCAGACCTAATCCCCATTATTCTTAAGCAAATACAAAGTTAAGAATATCAAGTGAACATACCTTATTTCCGGTGTTTTGATATCGATCTCTCTTCATGCTTGGTCTCTCTTTGACTGCAACTCTCCTCCCAAGGATGACCTACATTTACAAAAGATGAACAAAGAACTCCACATGCATTTGATCTATAGATTAATGGGTTAGATATTTAATCAACATGTACGCAATAAACAATGAAAACCTCATATGGTGGAATGGGAAAAGTACTTCTTTATTATTAACTTTAGTAAAGCAACTTACAATGATGAAGCCAACCACTGCTCCACAAATATGGTCCTGGGCTCCTCTTTTAATGTGCACCAACTGTTAACACACTATCTTCTCTTCTTCGTTGAAATCACAAAATGGTTGCAGAATCTTTGGCAAAGGGGAATACAAATTCGGGTAGAGTTTCTTTACTATGTTTTTCCTCCTTTTAAATGGAACCCCTAACCCTTCTTTTATAGGCTAGAAGAAGCTAGGTATTTGGTTGAGTGACCGACCATGCATGGTTGAAAGGTTTAGTTAACTTACCCAAAGCTGTGTGTTCCATCAACAACTTTCCTTTTTCCATTCTTTTGTAGGTACACGTGGGCTGTCTTGGGTCAGCTAGCACATACACGGGTGCAATAATGGAGTAGGGTGCATGGGTTTTTATAAAAGAGGTTTTTAAGAAGAGTTGTTTAGCATTGTTTTGGCAAAGAAGGAATTTGAGATGGCCCGATGCCAGGTAAGCATGTCTGGTGCAAATTAGGGTTATAACAGATGCCCCCTAATGTGTGAGGTCAGAAGATCATCTGATGGCCGAAATACATTATCAATCTTTATCAACGTACCAAAACGGTGAGCCCAGGGACAAGAATTCGGGAGGTGCCATCTGCAAAATAACAATTGTCTCACTAAGGCGGGCATACTCATGCTCGGGATGAAATAAAATCATGGCTAACAATCAAATACATTGTAGATCCATGTCATATAACTATATAAAGTGTAGCCGGGAGTAATACACAACCGAGCTACATCTTGAAATAAAAAAGATATACATGTAGAGTATCCATCTTCTAGAAGCTGATAAGGCCTGATGGCTGGAGATGAGGTCTTCAGACCTCGAGCAACAACTTCAAAATCTTCAAAACTTAGGTAGGAGTGTAATATGAGTGTACGACTTCACTACCCGGAGGTCTTTGATGACTCATCAGTCATGGACTAAAGAATCTTGATGATCAGACTAAAGGCTTCATTGATTTTGAACAAAGACTTGATTGGACTTTGAGGATGGTCAAGCATGAGGGAAAGAGACAAACTGTAGAGGGTCCGACTCAGGATTAGAAAAATTCCCTTGGATAATAGCATGACAAAAGATGAGACTCAGCCAGCATGGCATTTGACATAAGTTCACGATGCAGGAGGCAACGCAAACTCTCCATATGTTTGGAAGAATAACCAAACGAAGGAGGACACAACTCTATGTAGCGAGAACAAATTCCTAAGGTCGTATTAAATCCCAAAGCTTGAAGAACAAACGAAAGGATGTGGTTTGTCCAAGGGTGACTAATTGTGCTGCCAAATAAAAAGAAAATACTTTTCCCTTCCT
>SNQJ01S0029059.1:125565-154547 GCA_010110895.2 Picea sitchensis | reverse complement strand
TCAGTATTGTTTGATATTCCATCACTGCTAAGAGTTTTGAGCAATGTGATCTAAGGTTGGGAGGAGCGTGGAAGGTCTACACGTAGTTGGTGGTATTTTTATCAAATATAAGTGTCAATTGTGTGTGAAATTACATGTTGCATTATTATTTATGTGTTTATTTTTATGGGTTTTTGTTGTGTATGTGTTGCATGTGTATTTTATTATTATAATATGGGCATTTGAAGAGTTTCTGTATGTTTCAATTTTGTATAAAATTTGAAATTTTCACTTGGCATAGCCAGAAGGTGGATGGGGAAGCTACAGTATGGTATCAGAGCTCCAGTTTTCAACTCTAAGCCTAGATGGGCCAAGCAAGTTGAAATTGAAGCGAAATTTCACAGAGATTTGAAGTTACAGTGTGTCCATGGGTGCCAGGAAGGCACTGAGAGAACACATTGACATTGTTTGAAATGTCAAGAGGTGTAGCGATTTGAGAAACCACAACAACTATTGATTTGTTGATGCAATATTAGATCTGGGCCATTGGATGGAACCCAGACAAGAGGAGAGCGCATGATAGAGGAGATCAGATCTTAGTAGTTGGATATATTTGGGAGAATTCAAGACCCCCCACAACCATCAGATCAAGGTAAGAAGTATGGACGTTAAACCCCCAAGTCCTTCGGACTTCACCACTTCAGTTGTTTTAAGTCTTTTGTCGTGAAAAAGGCAAATGTTCGTTGTGGAGCTTGATTATCTTCTTTATTCAGAGGCCTTTTGTTTTTAGTCATGTTTATACCCCATGAAGACTTTACACCCCGGAAGAATGTACACTCCTCCATGCGGGGGAGTGTAGAGGGGGTTACTCCCCCTGAGGGGTCTGGGGGGGATATCCCCCCAGCTGGGGGGTCTGGGGGAAAAAGGGTACCCCGCAAGGGTTTGGGGGAAAAGCCCCCAAAAGAAAAATTTCCTTGTAAATGTATATTGTAATTTCATAGTAAATATGGACTGTTCATTATAAGGTCACAGATCTAATGGTAGAAGTTATGTTAGGGTTTTTTTCGTTAGAAGGAAACCCTATTTTATGAGGGAAATGTATTGTGGTTATGTATCATTGCGAATATTGTATTCTGAGAGAGGAGACTGTGAGAGAAAGAAGAGGAAGTTATAATGGGTTTGTTGTAGGTTGTATCCCTTCATTTGCTAGAAAATAATAAAGGAAGTACCTGGAAATTTCTCTAGTGAGCGTATCCCACACTAGGTGAACCATGTATATATGTGTCTCTATTGTATTATGTATCTTCTGTGTTTTATTTCCGCATTTTTTTAATTTTATTTCTCCATGATCCTGTTTTTCTAACAATTGGTATCAGAGCGAAAGGTAACTCATAGGAAAAGAGGGTTCCTAGTTCGAGTGGGACCAATGATAGAAGATGGAAAGTTTAGGGTCGAGAAATTTAACGGCCAAAACTACCTGTTATGGAAGATGCATATGGAATATTATTTATATCAGAAGGATCTATTCTTACCATTGGGTGGAATATAAAAGAAATCGACGACCATGAAGGACGAGGAATGGGAGGTTGTTGACAAAAATGCACTAGGAACGATACGGCTGAGCCTAGCAGCGTCGGTGGCTTTCAATATTTTGAAAGAAAATATAACGAAGGAGTTGATGGATGAATTGGATAAACTGTATGGAAAAACATCGACATCTAATAAGGTATTTCTAATGAAGATATTATTTAATATGAAGATGTCAGAAGGTGGGTCTCTTGCAGATAATTTAAATGAATTTAATATGGTTACTAATTAGCTAAGTTCTGTAAAAGTGGACTTTGATGATGAGGTTAGGGCTCTTATAATCTTGTGCCCATTGCCAGAAAGTTGGAACGACTTGGTCATGGTTGTAAGTAACTCTGTATCTAGTTCAAACACTTTAAAATTTGATTATGTTGTTGGTGTTATCCTTAGTGAGTAAATGCAATGGAAAAGCATAGGTGAGACATCAGGTAATGCGTTAAACATGGAGAACATGGGAAGACAAAAGGATAGAGGAAAGGGCTCAGGGAACCACAAGAATTCTAGGAAGGGAAGATGCAAATCTAAACTTGGAAAGATAGAGTGTTGGAATTGTGGGAAGAAAGGACATATGAAGAAAGACTGGATAGCTCCAAAGAAATAAAAAGATGAACAACAGGAGAAAAATTAGAAATAAAATGTAATAGGTGATGTGTTACAAGATGCTTTGATTATTTTTGTAGATAATATTTATGAGTCTTGGGTAGTAGATTCAGGGGCTTCATTTCATGCCACATCCCATAGAAAACATTTTCTAGATTATGTTCAAGGTGATTTTGGACAGGTTCATTTGGGTGATGATGCACCATGCAAAATTGTTGGAATGAGAAAGGTAAAAATAAAGCAAAGTAATGGAAACCAATGGTTGTTGAAAGAGGTAAGACATGTTCAAGATCCAAGGAAAAGTATAATTTCAGCAGGGAAGTTGGAAATTGAAGGTTTTATATCAATATTTACAGATAAGGTGTGGAAGGTCACCAAAGGATCATTGGTGATAACAAGAGAGAAGGTAGGTTTTCTCTTTGTTTAAAGGAAAAAGGAAAGGGAGGAACAAGAGGAGGATAGAAGGAGAAGCATACTAAGGTTTTCTCTTTGATTTTATGCTGATATAGTTTAGTTTTCATTCATTCCTTAATTTATCACAAGCCTAATTCTTTTTATGATAGTAGGGTCTTATTGTAGACAACAATATTCGGGGCTGAATTACATCATTCAGACACTTATTTTTCAGAGGTGTTGATCTATCTTTTATAGTCTATGTAGACTTGTTTGTTTGTGAATTAGTTTTCATGACTAACAAAGGCTATTGTGAAGAGTTGAGTGGGAAGCAATCTATGGCAAGTTGATCCACATTTTAGAGTTTAGTTTTTTATTTTATGTTGGAGGTCCTTTTGTATGTTCCATCGGGGATGTATAAGTTTGACTTTGGTCCAAAATTTATGCATGAATTTTTTTAAAAGAATGACTCTTTGGTGAATTGGAATGAAATAAAGGATTCATTTATGTCTCATCCATCTTGATTATCATCTTGGTGTATTTACTTCTATCTTTACATTTATTTCAACAACTGTTATATTCAGAAAATTATATAAAAAGTAAATTTCCAACAAGCTTCTTATTAATAAAAGACTAGCCTAAGCATTGGTAATTAATACTTGTGAGTTAGGATGTTATTTTTGTTGGCTATAAACATAGGGTTAGATTCCTGTCTATTTTGATTTAGCCAAGAAGAATCTGAAAATGCTTGAGTAAGATCATTTCATATATTTTCCTCAACATTTATTTGGCAACCATATTGGGGAGATCTTTGATATCTATCTGCTTAATTTTTATACTCGATTTTCATCGATACATCTTTTTTTTTTTTGATATTGATTATTTGACTATTTCTGTTGCAAGGCAACCCAATATTGAGCCCGCTATTCAAGATCAAATCAACATTACTTTGAATCTGTTTAATACCATCTTAGAGACTTCCAATACCCGTTTTGATCTTAACCATTATTGGGAAGCAATTGAACGAGATATTAGTGCTCAAGAAAAATTGGAAGCTAGATGTAGATAGCCTAGAAATCAGTAGTAACCCTTTTGTTTCTTCAAGTTTTGGCCTTTCTTTCATGTCCTTAGACCCTCATGCTTCTAGAAGAAGAAGATGTTTGTCACCTGAAATCAATCATGTTGCTGAAATAGGAAAAATAAACGTTGTGTTGTCTACCAACAAAGTGATCTAAGGAGGACTTTATCTGATTCATCCAGTTCGTCTTTCTTTCCCTCATATATCATCCACAATATGCCATCTAGTGTTGGTTCTGGTGGCACTGGAAGTGCTCCATCTTCTCAATCTTCATCGTCATCAGTTATTGGTAGCTTATATAGCCACTGTATCCCTTTCCAATCTACCACCAATCCCACCAAAGTCATTAAAAAGTATGGGCTTTTTCAATTCGAAGAAGCCACCACAACCACATTGTGGCATGTGTCCTCCCCTCTTAACCTAGCACCTGCTACTCATCCACTTCCTAAATTTAAAGAGCATATTCCTAGGTTTTTAGGAAATAACACTATCGCTACAAATGAACACCTGGTGGAATTTTCCAATTCTTGTCATAACATAGGGGATAATGACAATGATACTTGCATGTGATTATTCATTAATTCCTTGGAAGGAAAGGCTGCGGCCGATTTATTTGACCTTCCTCCTAAGATCATGTCTATTTGGGAGGAGTTAATATATTGGTTCTGATCCACTTATGGGAAATCTAAAATACCAATAGAGAAGTTAAGGGAATAAAATAACGTCACCTATAAGGATGGTGAGACCATCAAGTCTTTCAAATTGAGTTTCACTAAGTTATACAATCAAATCCCCGAACTCATCTTCCCTCAGAACCAAGCCACTTTCATGCATTACTACAATGCATTGCCTTCCTCCTATCGTCATAGGCTTGAGGATAAATCCATTGATAATCTCAGTTCTGCTATGCATACATGCTCAGAGTATGAGGAACAACTTGAGAGAACTGGTCTTCACCAGGGAGAATCGTTTAGAAAAATAGACATGTCTTCCCTTTTGCAGCTAGTACAAGATATGAATAATCATATGATAGCATTCAAATGAAAGGGAGTTGTCTCCCCTCTCACCCCTAGAGCTTCATCCTCTTTTGCACCCCCTTTTAGAAATCTGGTTGAAAATAATTTTCATCCTAAAGCTATCTTGCCTTGAAGTTGGTGTAGCTTTTGTGAGGAACACCACGAGGAAACCAAATGTGAGGCAAAGAAGAGTGCCAGAGATAAGATATTTGGTAAAAGACTAGAAGCTACTATCGTTGTCCTAGATTTTGCAGAGCCAGAAGATGTCATGGTCATCAATACTAGGAACAAAGCCTATTCTACCAAGGGAAAATTTGATCCTTCCCGTAGTTCTTCTAGCTCGAGCTCATCCTCAACTACTGCTACCCTACAAATTCCTAAGGTTCCTTAGAGTCAAGGAATCACCCCCACTCTCCCCTCTTAGAAATATATAATCTTGAATTAGTTGGCCAACATCAAAGAAGATGCAACCCTTCTAGACATGCTTGTCATCCCTAAACAACATATGCATTTGAAACAAATCATGGAAGGAAAAGCTTCCGTTGTAGCCAATATTTTCGAAGAGGTACACGAAGAGGATTCTTCTATAAATAAAGTAGGTTTACATAACTTTAGATACCCTGTAAAAACTACCCCTTTTTATATTTCTGTAAATATTATGGATAATATCACCCATTGTTGCCTCATTGATGGCAGTTCAGGCCCAAGTGTGATGTCGAAGATTATTATGGAAGAGCTAGGCTTGTCTTGTACAAGTGAAAATGCCAGAAGAATTTCTCCTATAATAGTCTACAACAAAAGACCATAGATGAGATTAAAGATCTGACTTTAGTTTTGTGTGCTCATCCTAAAATAAAGACAACCCTCAACATTCAGGTGATCAATATGCCAATAAGAAATTACTCAATCATCTTAGGAAGAGATTGGAAAACCTTAATGGGTGTATACCTCGCACTGACAAAACACATTTATTCGTTCATCAGAATGAAAGAAACATTATAGTCCTTAGAGAAGGAAGGATATCACCTTACATAGAGAGTGTCCCACAACCCAACGTAAACTATATCGAAGAGGACCTAGGAGTGTATTCCATCTTTGTTGAGGAGGATAACATTCCCATGGAACAAATCGATTTAGATGATGGCATGTGGAACATGTACTTTGATGGTTCATGCTCTAATGAAGGTAACAGAGCTAGCATTATCTTGAATTCTCCTATAGGAAAAATGAATAACTTTTCTTACTGGTTGGAGTTCGCTTGCACTAACAATGTCACTGAATTTGAAGCTTTGTTATTAGGCATTGAAAATGCTTATAACTTGGCTATGGTCACCTTTCATTTTTTGGGGATTCCGATCTTGTTGTGAATCTTGTGTGTAAAGTATACTCTATAAGAAACAAGTTGATGAAATGATACACCCAAACTATTTGGGTGTTTATCTCGAACCTTTTATCTTTCAACATAACTCATGTTAAGAGGGAGTTAAACTCAATGGTTGATTATTTAGAATGTTTTATAGCCTCCCCTAATAGACAAGTTATGCCACACAAACCTGATTGCACTTTCCAATCTTTGTATCATCCACATATTCCCGAAAATATAGAATCTTGGAAGGTCTTCCATAACGATGAGAGCATTTGCGCTTTTATCCAAAATTAACCTCTTAAGCCTAAGGAGATTATATCCATAGAAGATAACAAGATTCCTAAAGTCTTGACTCCTCTAGAGAGTTCATTTTCTTCGAGTGAAGTAGGCAACAAGGAGGAACAAAAATAAGAGGAGTCAAAAACGACGATGGGTGAAACCATATCCTTGAACATTGGGACACTTGAGACTCCAAAGAATGTTAAAATAGGTTCCAAATGTTCAAATGAAGAGAAAGTGAAGTTTTCCAAGTTGCTTGGCAAATTTCAAGATGTTTTTGCTTGGTCTTATGAATATCTTCGTGGTTTTGATCCTGGTCTTATACAACATGCCATCCCCATTCAGGAAGGCATAAAACCAGTCAGGTAGAAACAAAGACCTATCAACCCTACGCTAGAAGAAACTATTTGGAAGGAGTTGGAAAAACTCTTGAAGGCTGGAATTATATTTCCAGTCAAGTATTCTGAATGGGTTTCAAATCTGGTTCCTGTTTGGAAAACAACTGGTCAAATCAGATTGTGTGTTGATTTTCGTGCATTAAATTGAGCTAGTATAAAATATCACTTCCCTCTCCCTAACATGGAAATGATTTTGTAGCAAGTTGCAGGATCACAAATGATCTCCTTACTTGACAGGTTTTTCGGTTACAATCATGATGCAGGAGCATCATACACATCCAACCAAGCACATGCCTAGCCAAAGGAACAGCTGAACGCATAGATGGTAAAAAGGAGCACATTTTTATGAAAACGTTTTAAATTTTGAAATTTGAAGCATTAATGTAATAGCTAGGAAAAGGCGTACTTACATTTATGTCTTGGAGATATGAATGGATCTGGCGAAATTACTCTTATCTGTTGGAAGTATTAGGCATTTAAGTTTGTTAATGTAAAGTAGGTAGATATGAATGTTAGATTAGACAGTTTTAGAAGCATAGGAGGGAAAATGAATATAGACACCCTCACCCTTGTATCATTGTAACTTTTGATGATCATTCAGATTTCATAAGTTGAGGAGCTGTAACAGAGAGATGTAAAGAAGAATCCATGTATAGGAGCACTTGAGTTAATATATGAAGCTTTGAATCAGTTTTCATGGTGTTATGATGCTTACTATTTACATTTGTTGAATGGTATGTTTACAGTTACTTTGTTTCACTGTATGCATTTGTTTTAATGCTGTGTTATGTGTATAATTTGAGTGTATGAAGTCTGAGAGAGGAGAACAATGAGTTTCAATTGCTTCTCTTCCTGATAATTCCTACAGGGAGTGCAGTGAATGTCCGCAAGATGTGCATCGACGAGGGTCTATGTTTTATCTTAGAAATCTTAGGAGAGATACCGATGTTCTCATACGAGCTGAAGTGCAGGYGAAGCAYAGAGTCGTGCAAGGTGTGCATAGGCCAAATTGAAGCCTTGGATTTTATAAATCCAGAAGGAAGGTTGAAGAAACACTATTGCAAAGAGTGCACAGGGTCGGAGACTCAAATAACCAGGGGTTATTTGAAGGTTTTCTGCAAGGAGTGAAAGCATGGATCCTTTTGGAAGCTTGAGTTTATAAGTGAAAATCCCAGGAGGGATTTAGCCTTTGAAGTGTTCAAAGGGAGACGGATGTCGAAATCGTCTCAYAGAAGTTAAGTTCAGGGGAGAGAACACTGATTCGTATGGACAAAATTCCTTGAGGAGTGCATTTGGTGGTCAGAATTCTCTRTGGAGAACTCGYGAAGTCGTGAGGACCATCAGATCCAGAGGAGCTGTGAGGTGGTTAGGAGTCAGATGAATTCRCCACCTTGACATCAAGAATAAACATGTACCATTGATCGTGGTCTGTCTGATCCATCAGATCATTTCAGGAATTTGGGACTCGTAAGTTTGGAGTGCAGGCCAAAATCCTTGGTCACTCTAAAACCCGAATCACAAAAGGGATTATCAAGTGAGAAATTTCGGTATTTTGGGGTTCGACATATCGAAAATTTTGATGACAAAGGATCGGGACCATTGGAATTTAAAATCCCGAAGTCACGAAATGCGACGTGCCTTTAGTGAGAAACATCGGCAGTTTGGCATTTCAGGGTTCGACATTTCGGAAACCCTGATGACAAGGAGTCGGGGTGCTTTGCACTAAAAACCCCGAAGTCATGAATTACGAAGTATATTTGGAATGAAATTGGAATTTCATCTTTTCGAGGTCCAGGAAGTAGAGGAGACAAGTGATTTTTGGAACCGAGAGTTTCAAACTCCCGGTACGTGAAATCCCAAAAAAGGGTCTCTATTTAAAAATTTGGGAATTGGCGCGGCAAGTGAGTTGGGATCAAGAATCGTGAACTATCGAAACCCAAAGTCCTTTGTGGATTAAACAAAGGGTTTGATTTAACATTTGGCGTGGTTTTAGTGAATATCTTGTGTGGATCTCGGCCCAAGGGCAGGGGGATACGCACCAGTGTGGTATCATAGCTCAGAACAAATTCTTTGGTTTCTATAGCAGAGAGAAAAGAGAAACAATTTCAACCATGCCACCAAGAAGAAGAGATAGGCCAATGCCTAATCTAGCAATGGAAAGAGAAATGTGTGAGTTAAATGCCAGACTTGATGCTATGGAGACAACACAAAGGCACACAGTCGATGCTGGGGATATTAGCAAGGCTGGAAGTGAAAATGAAGTTCGAAACGAAGAAGTATTAGTCGAATATGTTGTAGATGAATGCCTATTCAAGGTTGTTGCTAGGATAGGTGCTAGAGAAGAAATGGACATTCCAGTGTACGAAGGAAACTTGGATGTTGAAGAACTTCTAGATTGGATTAGGGCTCTAGACAAATACTTCGACTATGAGGATGTCGAGGAAGATAAGAAAGTCAAACATGTCGTCACTAGACTTAAAGGGAATGAAACACTATGGTGGGATGCACTGCAGGCTGACAGATGATGTAAGGGCAAGCAGAAAATCAAAAGCTGGGATAGAATAGTTGCAAATATGAAAGCCAAATTTATACCCAAGGATTATCAAATCACTCTGTTTCGAAGGATGCATAATTTGAGACAGAAGTTGATGTCAGTGAAGGAATACACTGAAGAATTCTACAAGATAAACATCAGAGCAGGTCATCGGAAAAGAAATGATGAAAAAGTTGTCAGGTACATGAATGGTCTATGATATGACATCTAAGATGAGATGAGCATGATGACCATCCGAAATGTGGAAGATGCTTATCAGATAGCTCTAAAATCTAAAGAGAAGCTGATCCAAAAGCATGGTTAAAGAGGCCGAGGTAGAAGTCAAGGCAGAGTCAAAACAATTGCCCAATATAGGACTCAGAAACCTAAAGAAGAGGGGAATAAACCTCAAACTCAACTTGGGAGGGGAGGAAGCTCACAAGGAAGGTAGTATGCTGATAGAAATACTTTTCCTCGAGACATAGGAAGAGGAAGAGGCAAAGGAGGTGAAGTGAAATGCTTCGTCTGTGGAAAAATCAGACATAAATCCTATGAGTGTCCAGATAGGAAGAAAGATGGTGGTGAAACTCACATTGTCGAAGCTCAAGGATGGAATGTTGAGGCAGAAGATGTTGAGGGTAGAAGATACTTGATGATGAGGAAAGTTCTCTTGAAGCCGAAGAAGGAGGTAGATAACCTAGCTCAAAGAAACAGTCTGTTTAGGAATGATTTCAAAACTAAGGATAGGGTATGCAAGGTCATAGTGGATAGAGGTATCACAGACAATCTTGTATCTACAGAGATGGTAGAAAAGTTGGAGCTAGAGACTGTTGTACATCCAAGCCCATACAGAGTTTCATGGCTACAAAAATGACATCAGGTAAATGTCACTAAATAGTGTTTAGTTGAATTTAAAATAGGAGGATATAAAGATGAAATAGGAGGATATAAAGATGAAATATTATGTGATGTCATTTCCATGGATGTTTGTCATCTATTTCTAGGTAGACCATGGCAATATGATAGAAACGTAGTTCATGATGGGAGAAAGAACACATACACCCTAAAGAAAAATGGTAGGACTCACATGTTACTGCCAATTAAGGATAAAGAGGTAAAAACATAGATGAGAAACACTGCACTTCTCATGAGTGGGAAGGAACTTCTTCATGAGGTTAATAAGAAGGAAGACACACAATTTATTATTGTTAGGAAGCCCATAATTGTTTTGACCAGTACAAGGATAGATGATTTACTAGAAGAAATCCAGGAGTTGCTGGGAGAGTTTGCTAATATAGTAGTGGAAAAACTACCTTGTTCGTTGCCACCTATCATAAGTATAAGTCATCATATCAACCTTATACCTAGAGCCAGTTTGCCGAACAAAGCAGCATATTAGTTGACGCCGCAGGAAAATGAAGAAGTTAAGAGGCAGGTCCAGAACTTAATGGACAAAGGATTGATTCAAGAAAGCTTGAGTCCATGCATTGTTCCGACAGTGCTCAACCCAAAGAAATATGGAGGCTGGAGAATGTGTACAAAATCAAGGGTGATCAATAAGATTACCATCAGATACAGATTTCCATTGCCAAGGATGGACGACTTGATGGATTGCTTGAGTGGGGCAAGATTTTTTTCAAAGATTGATTTGAAAAGCGGGTATCATCAAATTCGAATGAGAAAAGGTGATGAATGGAAGACAACATTCAAGAATGAGGGGCTATATGAATGGCTTGTGCTGCCATTTGGATTAACGAATGCACCTAGTACTTTCATGAGGTTTATGAATGAAGTCATGAAGGATTTCATTGGGAAATTCGTCATTGTATATCTTGATGATATATTAATTTTCAGCAAAACAGAAGCAGAACACTTAAATCATTTAGCTACAGTAATGAGGAGATTACAGCAGGAGAAATTGTTGATTAATATGAAGAAGTCATCATTTATGAGGACATAACTCATTTATTTGGGTTTTGTTATCTCTGCAAATGAACTGAAAATGGATCCAAAAAAGATAAAGGTGATTAAGAATTGGCCATCTCCGAAGAGCGTGTTTGAAGTTTGAAGCTTCCATGGTTTGGCTAGATTCTACAGGAAATTCATCCAAAACTTCAGTGGAATTAGCACACCAATGATGGATACAGTGAAGAAACGACACAAATATTTTCACTGGACGGAGGAAGCATAGAAGAGCTTCAATCTGCTAAAGAAGAAGATCACTGAGCAACAATTATGGTTTTGCCATATTTTAGCAAAACATTCGGGGTCAGGTGTGATGCGAGTGGATTTGCAATTGGAGCGATCTTGAGCCAAGACAACAGGCCGATCACATACTTCAGTGAATAACTGAATGAGGAGAAGATTAAGTACTCCACATATGATAAAGAATTCTATGCAGTCATACAAGCACTGAAGAAATGGAGACACTATTTGGTTCCCAAGGAGTTTGTTTTGTACAGTGATAATCACGCTTTACAATTCATGACTCGACAGGAGAAGTTGAACCAAAGACATGTTAAATGGGTTTAATACATGCAAAATTTTACTTTTGTGATTAAGCATATTTCTAGAACTACTAACAAAGTTGTTGATGCTTTGAGCAGGAAATGTTTGCTTATGCAGGAATTCAGAGTCAAGACTTTAGGTTTTGATAACCTCAAAGAAATGTATAGGGATGACCCATATTTTAAGGAGGCATATGAGGCATATGAGAATCCAATTCTTAGGGACAGAAGCCAATGGGCTGAATACATGATCCAGGATGGATTATTGTTCAGGGGAAATCAGCTATGTATTCTGAAGTGCTCCATGAGGGAGAATTTGTTGAAGGAAAAGCACAGTGGAGGATTGGCAGGACATTTTGGTCATGACAAGATGTTCTCAAAGTTGAATTTCTCATATTTTTGGTCAGGGATGAGGACATATGTCAAGAAATTTGTGGACAAGTGCAAAATTTGCTAGCACACGAAAGGAAAAAGGCAGAACAAGGGGTTATACCAACCACTACCCATACCTGAAAGGATGTGGGATACAGTGAGCATGGATTTTGTATTGGGATTGCCAAGGACACAAAGAGGATATGATTCAATCTTTGTGGTAGTCAACAGATTTTCAAAAATGGCACATTTCATACCATACCAGAAAACCAGTGATGCAACTCATATTGCGAACCTGTTTTCCAAGGAAGTCATCAGACTTCACGGCTTGCCAAAGAGTATCATTTCTGATCGAGATACCAAGTTTGTGGGACATTTCTGGAGGACCTTATGGAATAAGTTGGGAACAAGTTTGTCTTTTATCTTAGCATATCGTATTCATATGGATGGGCAAACATAAGTCGTGAACAAGAGCTTGGGATATTTGTTAAGAAGCCTAGTGACTGAACACCATAGTCAATGGGATCACATTCTGCCATAGGCGGAATTTGCTTACAATGATTCACTCAATAGAAGCACAGGGCAGAGTCCATTCCAGATTGTATATGGAATGCAACCAAGAGGAGTTTCTGAATTGAAAGATACGGAAAAAAATTAATTCAGGAGTGCTAGTGCAGAGGACTTTGCAGAAGGAATGAAGGAGCTTCACATCCAAGTCAAGGAACGATTGCAAATTTCAAGTCAAGAATACAAGCGGAGAGAAGATCAACATAGGCAAGAAGTTCAATTTGAAGTTGGTGATCTGATTCTTGTGCATATGAGGAAGGAGAGGTTCCCAAGGGGAACATATAATAAGTTGAAGATGAAAAATATTGGACCGTGCAAGGTCATAAGGAAATTTGGGGCAAATGCATATGAGATTGAATTACCCAATGGGGTTGGAATCTCACCGATATTCAATGTTGAGGATTTGTACCCTTACAAAGCTAAAGAAGAAGGAACAGAGGAGAAACAGAAAGAGGTTCAATGGAAAAAACAAATGCCTGTAACTGAAAATCCATAGATGGAAAGCATAATTGACAAGAGGATTAGCAAAAAGACCAGGAGAAAAGAGTATTTTGAATACTTGGTCAAATGGAAGGGACATCCAGTTGAAGATGCCAGTTGGGAGGATGAAGCAACAATTCATAGGCATGGATGGACAGTGTAAGAGCTCATGAACAGGAGTTCATGAAAATTTTCAAGCGAGGGAGTATGATGCAAGAACATCGTACGCAGTTAGCCAAGCACGCGCCTAGCCAAAGGAATAGTTGGACGTGCAGATGGGAAAAAGGAGCATGTTTTTATGAAAACGTTTTAAATTTTGAAATTTGAAGCATTAATGTAATAGCTAGGAAAATGAGTATTTACATTTATGTCTTGGAGATATGAACGGATCTAGAGAAATCAGTTTTATCTGCCGGATGTATTAGGCATTTAAGTCTGTTAATGTAAAGTAGGTAGATACAAATGTTAGATTAAACAGTTGTAGAAGCATAGGAGGGAAAATGAATATAGACACCCTCACCCTTGTATGATTGTAACTTTTGATGATCATTCAAATTTCATAAGCTGAAGAGCTGTAACAGAGAGTTGTAGAGAAGAACCCATGTATAGGAGCACTTGAGTTAATATATGAAGCTTTAACTCAGTTTTCATGGTGTTATGATGCTTACTATTTACATTTGTTGAATGGTATGTTTACAGTTACTTTGTTTCTTTGTATGCATTTGTTTCAATGCTGTGTTATGTGTATGATTTCATGTTGAGTATATGAATTCTAAGAGAGGAGAAAAATGAGTTTCAATTGTTTCTCTTCCTAAGAATTTATGTAGGGAGTGCATGAACGTCTGCAAGGTGTGCATTGATGAGGGCCTGAGTTTTATCTCATAAAGTTCAGGAGAGATACCGTTTTTCTCATACCTGTTGAAGTGCAGGTGAAGCACAGAGTCAT
Source organism: Picea sitchensis (assembly GCA_010110895.2). Taxonomy (NCBI): domain Eukaryota; kingdom Viridiplantae; phylum Streptophyta; class Pinopsida; order Pinales; family Pinaceae; genus Picea; species Picea sitchensis. The sequence goes on along the minus strand of SNQJ01S0029059.1, from coordinate 140,446 downwards.
GCAAGGTGTGCGTAGGCCAAATTGAATCCTTGGATCACTGTTGCAAAGAGTGCACAGGGTCGGAGACTCAAATAACCAGGGGTTATTTGAAGGTTTTCCGCAAGGAGTGCGAGCAAGGATCCTTTTGGAAGATTGAGTTTATAAGTGAAAATCTTAGGAGGGATTTAACCTTTGAAGTATTCAAAGGGAGACGGAGGCTGAAATCATCTCATAGAAGTTAAGTTCAGGGGAGAGACTGTCGAGTTGTTTGGACAGAAGTCCTTGAGGAGTGCATCTGGTGGTCAAAATTCTCCGTGGAGAACTCATGAAGTCGTGAAAACCGTTGGATCCAGAGGATCTGTGAGGTGGTTAGGAGTCGGATGAATTTTCCACCCAGACATCAAGAATCAACGTGTACCATTGATCATGGTCTGTCTAAGACATCAGATCATTTCAGGAATTCGGGAGCCATAAGTTTGGAGTGCAGACCAAAATCCTTCGTCACTCTAAAACCCGAATCGCGAAAGAGATTATAAAGTGAGAAATTTTGGTATTTCAGGGTTCGAAATACTGGAAATTTCGATGACAAAGGATCAAAACCCTTGGCATTGAAAATCCTAAAGTCGTGAAATGTGATGTGCCTTTAGTAAGAAACATTGTTAGTTCAGCATTTCGGGGTTTGGCATTTCAGAAACCCTGATGACAAGGAGCCGGGGTGCTTTGCATTGAAAACCCCGAAGTCGCGAATTGCGAAGTGTCTTTGGAATTAAATCCCAACATTTCAGCTTTCTGGGGTCCAGGAAGTAGAGGAGACAAGTGATTTTTGGAACCAAGAGTTTCAAACTCCCGGTACACGAAATCCTGAAAAAAGGGTCGCTATTTTGGAATTCAGGAATTGACGTGGCAAGTGAGTTGGGATCGAGAATCGTGAACTCCTGAAACCCAAAGTCCTTTGTGGCTTAAACAAAGGGTTTGATTTAAATCTTGGCATGGTTTTAGTGAAGATCTTGTGCGGATCTCGGCATGAGGGCAGGGGGATACGCACCAAATCAAATCAAGGTAAAAAGGGAAAACAAATATAAAACCACCTTTATTACTCGTTGGGGTACCTTTGCTTATGAACGTATGCCTTTTGGCTTATATAATGCAAGTTCCACCTTTCAAAGAGATATGTAATTAGCTTTTGATGATTTGATCGGTAATATCATTCAAATCTACCTTTATGACTTAACAATATACTCTAAAATCTGATCAGATCATTTGGGTCATCTGAGGAAAGTTCTCATGCGATGTAGGAAATTTGGCATTTCTCTAAATCCTTCAAAGTCCATTTTTGGCGTTACTGAGGGAAAGCTCCTTGGACACATCATCTCTGATTCAGGAATAAGCATTGATCCTGAAAGGATGAATGATATCCTTAATCTTTCTGCTCCCACTTCCAAGAAGGAAGTTCAATATTTTATGGGGGTGATTAACTTTGTCCCTAGGTTTGTTCCAGATTTTGTTGTGATGGTCAAGCCAATTCATAATTTCCTTAAGCAATATCATTCTTTTTCTTGGATAGATGATGTTGAAAATTATTTTGAAGGGATTAAGAAAGAAATCAGTTTCACACAATTTTTTGCGAAGCCAGATTTTGAGAAGGAATTCATGATATATACTAATTCCACCGAGGAGGTAGTTTCTACTGTCCTCATGTAAAATGATGACCAAGGAAATGAAAAACTAGTGGCTTACATGAGTCAAAGTTTGTCTGAGGACGAATTTAAATATTCTTTTATTGAGAAACATGGAATGATAAATCCATTGAAAAGTTTCGCCATTACATATTAGGTAAGCATACGTTGGTAAAATTCCCTTTACCTGCTGTCAAGTTTTTTCTCTCACAAACTTAACTTTCAAGAAATCTTTCACATTGGCTTGCCAAGATCCAGGAGCATGATTTAAATATCATGACTTCTACCACTATCAAGGGACATGATCTTTCCCTTCATTTGGCTCAGCATGCTTAAAATGGTGAAGAAATTGATGAAGAGGATGTGTCCCTTTCAACTCTCTTTTACATTGATAATCAGATCCTCCGTGTGTCTGAACATCCTTGGTACAAGAATTTGGTTTATTATTTACAGAACCAAATATGCCCAGACAACTTAGACACTCATCAAAGGAGGAGACTCTGTCTTGAATCTGCAAGATATGTCATTATAGGATACTTCCTATTTTGAAGATATGTTGATGGTGTGTTGTTTCACTATGTAAACAATGAGGACACACAAAAACTATTGTGAGAATCTCATGGTTCGTCAAGTTCTGTCATTCATGTAGGAGGTCATTTCTCTGCAAAAACCACTGCTTTCAATATTATTAGAAAATGATACTATTGGCCTTCAATATTTCGTGTCTCTTATGGTTTTTCGAGATCTTGTGACAAGTGCCAAAACTTTGATGGGAAAGAACGCCTTTCATCCATGCCATTACAACCTGTCCTACCATACTTTCCTTTTTCAAAGTGGGGATTGGATTTTATTGGTCCTATTAATCCCCCTTCTTCAGCTGGATGATTTTTTATTTTGACAGCCATAAACTATTTTGCAAAATGGGGTAAAGTTGTCCCACTTAAGCATTCCACGGATGATCAGGTAATTTCTTTCCTTGAAAATAATATTTTTTCAGGTTTGGTCTTCCATTAGAAATTATTACAAACAATGGCCCCGCTTTCATTTCTACTAAGCTGACTCAATTTCTAGCCAAGTTGGGGGTTAAAAATTTCACCTCATCAGCTTATTACCCCCAATAAAATGGGCAAGTCGAGTATACCAACAAAAAGCTGGTAAGAATCGTCAAAAGGCTCATCGAAGATAAGCCTCGTCAGTGGCACACTCTCCTCACTTACGCCCTCTGGGCAGATCAAACTACCTCCAAGGTAAGCACTTGTTGTAACCCTTTTCAACCTGTTTATGGTTAATAAGCCCTCTTTCCAACTGAGTTGAAACTTTCTTCCTTAAGGTTGATGCTACAAATCGAAGAATTAAATTCTTCAGATGTTTCACAAAGGATAAATGCACTACTAGCTTTGGAATAACAAAGGATGTTTTCTTTGGATAATATTAAAAGGAGACATCAAATTGTTAAGAAGTATTTCAACAAGAGTGTCAAAATTGTCAAGTTTAAGGTCAATGAATTTTTTTTTCTATGGGATTCGGCTGACGCTAATAGGGGAAGACATTCCAAATTTCAAAAACTATGGTTGGGTCCTTTCAATATCGCTTTTTTCTTAGGTACAAATTCTTACATTCTAAAATATTTACAAGAGAGACTGTTTTCCTACAACGCTAACGGTTCTGACTTAAAGAATTACATGGAACCAACTTGAAAATCTCTAACGCTCTCTAGATTCTTTGTATTTTAGTAATCTAGATTTATTTTCAGTTTTCGCTATTTTTTTTTTCTTCTTATAGTAGTTTATCTTCTTCATTTCTTTTTAAGCATTTCCTACTGCTTTTACTTTACTGTCACTTTATTTCTGCTATTTTAATTTTCTGCAATTTTATTCTGTTAGATTTTGTATTTTTTCATCTTTTTTAGTTTCAGTCGAGAATAAGATGTTGGATTAGTTATGCCATGATGACACACCTGCAAAGAATTGTTAGTCAATAACAATCAAGATTACACAACTGTTATGATGTCTCTTCTGAAGGACCCGTGAAATTGTTATATACTTCCACAACTATCTTATAAAGGATTGGCTATCTCCCGCTTCTTCTTTCCATTTCTTCATCCATTTGAGAAATAAAAGAGAATATCCACTAATTTTTCTCCTTGAAATAAGAGATGATTTTGGTTGAATGATTATGCATATAGGGATAAGCCCCCTCATACTTAACATTTTTCATGAGTTATTCCCAAATTCCCGGTCATTTTTCCATTAAATCCACTCACTTCCCCCTGTTGCATAATTATTCTGATTATATCTTCTAAATTTAATGTTCTTGATCTGCAAAACCATGAGTTCTGAGTTCCAAATCTGTTGAAAACAATTTTTCCTGTGGAGTCGCCAGTTTGTTGACGATTAAAATCGCAAATATTTTTTTTTCCCGCAAAGTGTTGCTAAAGCCTATTATTATAAAGCTAAATAATACTAGTAGGTGGGACTCCCTTATAGATTGGAGATTAGGTATGGTTCTTTTTTGATGTTATACTACCATTTGACACTGCTTATATGGTTAATGACACCTTATTTTTATTGGATGATGGATCAGGCGTATTATGTGTGTTTCTTTTGTTGCTCCAGGCTCAAGTTTTATGTTTCAATGACCTATGTTATTCATGGTTATAATTGTTGTCTATTCCTGGATCTATTACTTATGACACCTGCAACAGATATATGTTAGTAACAACAAATAAAGAAAAATTAAAAGGAGATTAAGCAATGTGAACAAAAATGCAAAGGTAATCAACTACTCTATACTAGCATGCTACACTATATGCATTAAAAGGATCGTGGTAAATCCTATCTAACATATGATAACCATGTGATTTATTGAAGTTATATAGAAACATAGTTGACATGCATTACTATATAGTTGGAATTGGTAATATGTGATAGTGGGCGGCGCTCTTGGAAATTAAGGATTGTTGGTTTCGATGCATGGTTCAAATTGGATGATTTGTTGGATTAGTGGATGGCACATACTAGGAAATTGAATGAACTTGAGTGTGGAGGTGACGTGCATTTACTGCACATCACCCCTACTCCTTTCACTAGCCATCACCCTAGTCGGGCTATTGTTCAACTGGGTTTTTTTTGTGGTTATGTTACGATTTTCAAGCAGGAGGGAACCACTCGACCAACTTGTGTTTTAAAGTGTGATGATTACAGGTATGTCTTTGTTTTTCCATTCATGAATCTGATCTGGTTATGAAATGGTTATTGGATCAGATGTGTCAGGTTGTTATTTCCTTGAGTATGGAAACTCTATGAAATTGTGTTTTTTTTGGAATGGGGCGTTTATTATTTTCTCTACAATAATTTCTTGAAGTTGCAGTGTTATTGGTCGTCCTGAGTGTTAGCAGCCATAAAGGCTCTGTTTTATCCTTTTTGGTTTAGTTGGAGAGTTTTGTTTGGTCTTAGTGGTTGGATGTCTTCATGATTTCATATTATCATACCCAGTTTTGGATTTTATGGGGTTTAATGGGTTGGAAGCACTTTGTGTCACTGTGCATTGTCACTTGGGCATTGGGTTGTTGTCGCTATTAATGGTCACAGAGTGGGTTATATTGCTTCTTCTCGGCCCTGTTTTCACCTCAGCAATGTAGTTGGTTGAATGGAGAAGCCATGAGGGTTATACCCTATGTGTGCTAAGTACCATTATGAGTCCAAAATGGAGCCTTGCTCCTTTATTTGTAGCCTCTCCCGTCACAGGATTTGTCACCCGTCCATGAAATGAATTGTGGTTTTCTCTATGTGTGCACCATTGGTCTCAAAGGTTTTCACCATTGAGAGGATTCAACTCTAGCCTCCCTGTGTTGGTCCATAGAACAAACCCTCGACTCCTCAATCCCGAGGGTTGGTAGAGAAGACCGTTGTGGCCTGTTGGGTTTACTATTGGTTGTTATGGATTGGTGTAGAATTGATTATTGGCTCACCTCGTTGATTGTATGACAGTGGTGTTGGTTTTGGCATCTAGTCACTGCAATTGTTATTATTAGGTGGATAAGCTCAGCATGGTTAATTGGAATGATTTGTTAGATCAAATACATAGTCAGTGTCCTTGTGTTTATTAAATTGATAACCCATCACTTTTTTTAATTGATCAATTCGCAATGATGCTTCGCACCTGATACATTGGAATGAGTGGAATTCCTATAAGCATGAGTCAATGATTACTGTAACTGTGTGTTTTTAATGGCCAAATGATTATTGAAATCAGGCTGTTTATGGCATTTCCACCCACTGTATACGTTATGGTTATTTGATTGCATCATCAAGAATGGACACAAGTTTTTACACAGTATGATTTGTTACAGTTTGATTGATTTGAGCAATTTTGTTGCTATCTCCTTGTAGCGGATTGATAACTCGGCACGATAGGTTGACTGTGTGTTTAAATTTGTCAAATGGGAATTTTTCATCGTGGTGTTTATGGTATGGCTACCCACTGTGTATGATATGGATACTTTTTTGGGTTGCACACTCAGAGATGGTCACAGAGTTTTTAAACATGGCTTTGTTGCAATTTGATTATTTGTATTATGAGATCGGGCTTGCTATTGATGCCTCGTTGAATTGGATGGATAGCCCAACTTTTGATTATTTAGAGTCGAAGAAAATTGGGCTTGTATAGTCACATAATTACACTTGTGTTGATTGAATTGTTTTGTATTTTCTACAACATAGTGTGAGTTGGACTGGTGATTGTTGCTTGTATGTTTAAATGGTGAGTCAAGGTTATTGCAATTTAAATATGGATTATTGGATTGATTGTCCACTTTTTATGTTTAATGAATGTCACACATTTTAAAAATTATTGGCATGATTGTAGTAACAATATAACTTCATTGCAATTTTGAAACATGACTTTTGAGTGTATTTGATGATTGAAGTAATGTGTGGGTAGTTGTTGTTTTGATGATGAACAGAGTGGAGAAAATTACTATTATACTTTGGAGAATTGTTATAAGATATTAAATTGATAAATAAGAGGAACAACACCCCTTACAGATTGTTTTGGAATGCATAATGTCTTGTTGATGAAATTTTCTTAAGTATTTGATTTCAAGAAGTGAGCAGGTTAATGCACAAAATTGTTTGAACTTTACACAGTAATTGTTTTGGGTCTCACTGGTCATTTGGTTGAGGTGTTTCTTTTGTACAGAATGGTTTATGGATCACTTGATTAATTTTATGATCAATACCCGCTCTCATTCCCCACCATTATTTCTCTTTTTGATAATTACAACCCCATCGCCTTCCCACAATCATTTTTCACTCCCTGTTCTAAAATTGATTACATTCAAGAAAAAATCAGTGTTGAATCAGTTGGAAGTAGTAGTGTCTTGGTTGAATTACAATGATGTTTTCTTTGGTTTGCAGTTGATCATTATTGTCTTTGAGCAGTAACCGTATTTTTTCCCCCTCATCATATCATTTTTCTCTCAATACAAAACAATCACATATGCCAGGACCCTTTATTCACCCCCATGCTCATTGATAAACAGTTAAACAATTTGTATGGATTTTATTTCATGAGTCTGATACATTGTTGAGCCAAATTTATTTCATATTTTTAAGAGTTGTCATGTATGGTTATTTAAAATATCAGTTTCTAATCAATCACGCATACAGGGATGATTTATTCAAATAAAAGGATGAAAATAGAGGCATACTATGCCTCTGTCAAAGACAAGGTTGTTATCTCCCCTTCCGCATCTTCAGATAATTCTAGTAAATCTGTGTCCTCCCATTTGCATGGGAAGGATGATTGCTCTCATATGATCAGCAAGATGAGTCCTAAAGATTCCACACAACCTAAGGTAGGTTCATAAGGACTAAAAGATGATAGCATCAGCAAGGGAAAGATTGCCTCACAAACCAGGAAATATGGCTTTTGAGATTTATTTTATCTATTGTTGATGACAATTGACTTCAAAAGTTTTTGGACATCATGTTTTATTTTGGGATATATGAGTAATATTTTTTTTTGAAAATAATTTCAAATATCATAAGCTAAATTGTCAAATGTTGATATGATGATGGGAATCACAAGGAGGTGTCTTTTTCTTAACCAACTATTTATGTTATGATTGTTAAGAGCTAAAGGGAGTCACAAGGGGTCCCACCTACTAGTTATTATTTATTATAACCCTTATTATGATTATTACTTTTTCCCCTAACTAAAAGTTGGTTAAGTCTTTTAATTAACTTAACTAATGAGTTGGTTCAACTACTTCAACCAACTCTAATTTGTTTAAAGGAAAAAGGAAAGGGAAGAACAAGAGGAGGATAGAAGGAGAATCATACTAAGGTTTTCTCTTTGAGTTTATGCTAAGATAGTTCAGTTTTCATTCATTCCTTAATTTATCACAATCCTAATTTTTTTAATGATAGTAGGGTCTTATTGTAGACAACAATATTCGGGGCTAAATTACATCATTCAGACACTTGTTTTTCATAGGTGTTGATCTATCTTGATAGTCTGTGTAGAATTGTCTGTTTGTGAATTAGTTTTCATGACTGACAAAGGCTATTGTGCAAAGTCGATTGGGCAGCAATCTGTGGCAAGATGATCCAACTTTTAGAGTTCATATTTTGATTTTCTGTCAGAGGTCCTTTTGTATGTTCCATCGAGGATGTCTAAGTTTGAATTTGGTCCTAAATTTCTGCATGAAATTTTGTAAAAGAATGACTCTTTGGTGAATTGGAATGAAATAAAGGATTTCTTTATGTCTCATCTGTCTTGATTATCATCTTGGTGTCTTTACTTATGTCTTTAAATTTATTTCAGCAACTATTATATTAAGAAAATTATATAAAAAGTAAATTTCTAGCAACCTTCTTATTAATAAAAGACTAGCCTAAGAATTGGTAAATAATACTTGTGAGTTAGGATGTTATTTTTGTTGGCTATAAACATAGGGTGAGATTCTCGTCTATTTTTCTTTAGCCAAGTAGAATCTGAAAATGCTTGAGAAATATCATTTCATATATTTTACTCAACAAACAGGGCAGTTGACAAGTGAAGGTTGTATATTCATATTTACAGATAAGGTGTGGAAGGTCACCAAAGGATCACTGGTGATAGAAAAAGGAGAGAAGGTAGGTACATTGTATTTATGTATTGATAATACTGACTCTTTTATCTCTTTAGCTTCTAGAGGAGTGGATACAACACTATGGCATCATAGGCTTGGACACATGAGTGAGAAGGGGATGCAGATACTTCAAAAAAGAATTTTGTTTCCATATCTTAAACAAATTGATTTGGATTTCTGTGAACATTGTGTTTATGGAAAACAAAAGAGAGTCATATTTCTCAGAGTCGGAAAAGAAAAGAAGAGTGAAAGGTTAGAGCTTGTGCATATAGATGTATGGGGGGTAGATTAGGTATCATCTCTTGGTGTCTCTCATTATTATGTTACTTTTATTGATGATGCAACTAGAAAAACTTGGGTTTATTGCATTCGAAAAAAATATGATGTTTTTGATACTTTTAAGAAATGGAAATATTTGGTTGAGAATGAGACACGAAAAAGGTTGAAGTGTCTCAGATCAGACAATGGAGGTGAATATTGCAGCAAGGAGTTTGATGATTATTGTTCATACCATGGGATTCATAGAGAGAATACAGTTCCAGGAACACCATAAGAAAATGGTGTGTCATAAAGGATGAACAGGACAATTATCATGGAGTGTGCATGGAGTATGAGATTGCATGATGGTTTTCCCTTACAATTCTGGGCAGATGTTGTAGATATTTTTTTTTACTTAATAAACAAAGGAACTTCAAGCTCTTTGGATGGTGGAATTCTAGAGGATGCATGGAAAGGTAAAAATGTAAACTATTTTTTTTTAAGACTTTCGGTTGTGAAGCATTTGTCCATATTGATAAAGAAAATAGAACAAAGCTTGAGGCAAAATCCAAGAAGTGTACCTTTATTTGATACGGTGTTAATGATTTTTGTTATCGCTTATGGGATTATGAAAATCAAAAAATCATTAGGATTAGAGATGTCATATTCAGTGAGAAGGTCATGTACAAATATTAGTTGCAGGGAAAGATACAAGAAAAAGAAAAACCAAAATACAAAGTGCTTGATGAGATCACTAAAAAATAAATTCCAAAGGTACTAGAAAATCAAAATGTACAAAAACAGGAGCAGCAGGTACCTCAAACTCCTACAAGTGTTGTTAGAAGATCTACCAAGTTAAGTAGATCCCCTGAATGATACTCTCCTTCATTGTATTATTTATTGTTGATTGATTATGGTGAACCAGAATGTTATGAAGAGAAAATGAAGGTAGATACCAAAAAGAAGTGGGAGAAAGGAATGAAAGAGGAAACAGATTCCTTGGTAAATAACCATACTTGAGACTTGGCTCAGTTGCATACAAGAAAAAAGACCATTGCAGAATAAATGGGCTTACAAATTGAAGGAAGAAGATGGAGGAAAAAAGTGGTAAAAGGATAGACTTGTTGTAAAGGGGTTTGCACAAAACAAAGGTATAGATTTTGATGAAATATTTTTTCTTGTTGTTAAAATGCCTTGAATTAGGACTATTTTAAGTCTTGTGGTAGTAGAATATTTTCATCTTGAACAATTAGATGTAAAAACAACTTTTCTCCATGGGGATTTGGAGGAAGAGATTTATATGCAGCAACCACAGGGGTATGAGGTCAAAGGGAAGGATAATTTGGTATGCAGGTTGAAGAAGAGCTTGTATGGCCTAAATAAATCTCAAAGGCAGTGGTATTTGAAGTTTGACAGGTTTATGACAGAACACGATTATACTAGATGTCATTCTGATCACTGTGTTTATTTTAAAAAGATAGAAAATGGAAGTTATATTATCTTGTTATTGTATGTAGATGACATGCTTGTTGCAGGGTCTAATATGAAGGATATAAATGTGTTGAAGAATAAATTAGCTAATTCATTTGCAATGAAGGATTTGGGTGCTGCAAAGAAAATCCTTGGTATGAGAATAACAAGAGACGGGAAAAATCACAAATTGACATTGTCTCATGGTGAGTACATAGAGAAGGTGTTAGAGAGGTTTAGAATGCAGAATGAAAAACTAGTTAGTACACCTTTGGCCATCCATTTCAAATTAACTAAGGAAATGTTTCCTAAGACACAGGAGGAGATAGAATACATGTTCAAGGTCCCTTATTCATCAGCAATTGACATCTTGATGTATGCAGTGGTTTGCACAAGACCATATATTGGACATGTAGTGGGAGTTGTGAGCAGGTATATGAAAAATCGATGTAAATAACATTGGGAGGCAGTAAAGTCGATTCTTAGGTATTTGAAAGGCACTACTACTCATGCATTATGTTTTGGAGGTTCAGACATTGTTTTACAGGGATATGTTGATTCAAATATGGAAGGTGATAAATATAGTAGGAGGAGCACCATAGGGTATGTTTTTACTATAGTTAGAACAACAGTAAGTTGGATTTCAAAACTGCAAAAGGTTGTTTCACTTTCAACAATGGAATCAGAGTATGTTGTTTCTACAAAGGCTAGTAAAGAAATGATTTGGTTACATAGGTTTATGGAGGAATTGGGAAAGAAGCAGGAGAATAACAGGTTGTACTGTGACAGTGAGAGTGCCATTCATCTTGAAAAAAACTCATCCTTCCATTCTAATACTAAGCATATACAGTTGAGGTACCATTTCATATGATCCATCTTGGAAGATGGACATTTGAAGTTGGAAAAAATACACACTAGCCAGAATCATGCATATGTGTTAACAAAAGGGAGTAACCAGGGAGAAACTAATTTCCTACTCAGTTTCAGTTGGTCTTCAAGCATGGATGTGAAGATGAGAAACTTTTCAGGTTCAAGAAGGATCATAGTGCAACAGATACAAGATTGATGGAGTTGTTGAGATCAGTATCCAAGTGGGATATTGTTGGTTTTGGATCTTGATTGTGTTCCTGATTCAGAGGCCTTTTGTTTTTAGTCATGTTTATACCCCATAAATAATTTACACCCCAAAAGAATGTGCACTCCTCCATATGAGGGAGTGCAGGGGTGTTAGAACCAGGACGAAGGGGAAAAAAGAATGATCATGGGAAAGAAAGCGTGCAAAAAACTGAAGTAACAACTGGCAAAATAACAACACACTCGCATGCAAGAAATCTTGCACAAAGGAAAGCGATAATTGGAGGAGGATCAACACACGTATGGGAGAAATACCTAACCTAAGAAGGGTTTGTTGGAAGATTGGTTGTTGTCATTGATGTCAACCCTAGTCATGGGTTTTGGACTGCAATATTGATGGAGGTATTTGGACATGAAGGAAAATGCACATGCAGATATAACACCCATGGATGGATAGTATACATCATGTTTTTTCCGGTGGTATGTGGCACGTCACGTGGATCCTCATGGTTGAGGATAAATGAATTTTTGAAGATGACAAAGTGAATTGAAGAAGGAAGTACATATAGGCCATGAAGATAATTAAAGAAAATAATTACAAAGTAAGAAAGTGTCAAGTCTGCCCTAATGTTAAAAGAAAGTGACATAAATGGTATAAATAAATATCATTATATATTCATTCAACACAAGTCGAATTTCAGAGGAAATCAGAAGTAAAGAAGGCTAGATTTCAAGGGAGGATGAAGTCTTTTTGTGATGTGTTCTAATACATATCAAGGTACCTTTGGTAAAAAATTTATCTCTTGATTCGCTATAATTATGGAGATACACTCTGTCGAAGATAGGGTTTGTGACCAGTCCTGGAGCTAGTCAATAAACAAGTGTTTCGGGTAAAACAATCATAACTTCTGCATCAAGAATCTAAATGATGTGGGACAAATTTCATTGGAAAGAGTATGGACTGTAGTTTCTATTATGCAAGTTTCCGAATCAGATGTTAAATATTGAGCACGGGGCATTCTTTACAAGTTCGGTCTCTTGAATAAACCAGAATTAAACAAGGTCTACCATTCTCTCTATAACTTCTTTTTGGGGAGGATTCAAGGAGTGAAACTTGGAGGAGTTTCAGAGAATACACTGAGTAGTATTATCTATAGGATCATAGTACTCCAAGAATTGAAGAAGTCTCAGGAAGCATTATCAGGTTCTATGTGATGATTGGTTGATGGTGATGATTTAATGTAAAGTTTTATTATCTCTCATATATTCTTGGGCGGAAGGAAGGGGAAAGGATGGAGAGTTAAAATCTCTCTTGATATTGGAGGATTGTATATTCCTCTTGGAGGTTTATCCCTCCCTTTACATTTTGAAGTTGTAGCTACATTTGGAAGTCATTACTTCCCTTGAACAATAACTATTGATTATTTCTCATATATTGTGCATGGTGTATTGTGGTGTGTTGGTGTAACTCTTATACTATTGTTCATTGCTCATTGGATATAATTGAATGTTGGTGTAACAAGAAGATGATAATCTTAAAAAATTGAAGCATGTTGAGATTGAAAATAGCAAGATCAAAGACATGCAAAGAAAACTAAGAAGTGAATTGGGTATTTGTGAAAAGACAGTTGTAAACTTGAAGAAACAATTAGAAGACTTTGAGAAACTAAGAGAAGAAACCATTTCCTTGAAAACTCTACTTGAAGAAGAAAGAAAAATAGCAGAAGTAAGGAATTTCCAAATGATGAAGAAAGAAGAAGATTGTAAGAAACTTGAACAAGAAGTTGTGTCATTGAGGAAGAGATTAAGAAACTCTCAAGTGCCAAAAGACTTAACACATCTTTGATGCATGGGTGAAACTTCATACAAATAAGATGAAAATACCAACAAGAAGGTTGAATAAAGAGCTACATAAACATTTGATGAGAAGTGGACTAGGATACCAGAAAGAAGGAATGATTACAAAAGAAATGAATATCCAAGAAGACCTCCTACCTTCATGAATCAAAGAAGCTTCAATCAGTATGAAGGAAACTATAGAAGAATAGATCATGAACCTAGATGGACTACATCACAAAGAAGCCCACTTACTCCAAGGTATCAAAATTTATTTCTTGGTCATTGTTATACTTGCAAAAATTTTGGACATAAGGCAATTAATTGTAGAATCAATGAAAGGAACACATACATAAGAAACATGAATGGTGTAAATAGAAGATATGAAAATAATCGTAGATTTGTCAACAGAAGTTATAATTCATTTTCCCCATTGATGGAAAAAAATATTGCATGCTACAAATGTAATTATCTTGGTCACAAAGAATGATATTGTAGATATATGAATGAATATGTCCCTATGTCAACCAAAATCTGGAGAAGGAAAGAGATTCCAAACAATGAATATTGTAGAATAGCATTGACCACTGAAGAATGTAAAGAAGAAGATGAATGGTACATAGACAGTGGATGTTCTTCACACATGACCGGGGATCAAGACAAATTCATCAACTGGAAGAGAAAGGGTGGCAATGTTGCATTTGGAGATGAATCATCTGCCAAAATACTTGGAGAAGGTGTAGTAGAGATTGGAAGAAAAAATGTAAAAATAAAGAATGTCCTATTGGTTGAAGACTTGAAGCATAATCTACTCAGTGTTAGTAAAATGTGTGATCAAGGATACACTCTTACGTTTGACTCCCGAAAATGTAAAATCAGATAAAATAACTCAGGAAGATTAGTTGCAACTGCAACAAGAAGACCAAGTAACATATATGTCCTAAAACCATGAAAAAAATCCAAGGAAGAAAGAGACCATAAAAATGAAGTGTTATTAAGTGCTATATGTTCAGGGGGAGCAACCCCAAAGAAGAGAGCTACCTTTTTCCATTAAATTAAGGGGGAGAATCCCCACCCTTTGCCATTGATGTCAAAGGGGGAGAGAAATTCGGATCATGATGATAGGGGGAGCATGAGTGTGTCCATCAATGACAAAGGGGGAGATTGTTGGAAGATTGGTTGTTGTCATTGATGTCAACCCTAGTCATGGGTTTTGGACCGAAAAATTGATGAAGTTATTTGGACATGAAGGAAAATGCACATGAATATATAACACCCATGGATGGATAGTATACATTATGTTGTTTCCAGTGGTATGTGGCACGTCACGTGGATCCTCATGGTTGAGGAGAAATGAATTTTTGAAGATGACAAAGTGAATTGAAGAAGGAAGTACATGTAGGCCCTGAAGATAATTAAAGAAAAGAATTACAAAATAATAAAGTGTCAGGTC
>SNQJ01S0029059.1:108917-124313 GCA_010110895.2 Picea sitchensis | reverse complement strand
TGTAAAAGGATGAAGAGCCCGAAAAGTATAAATATAGATATGAAAGTATTATATAGGGCTGGTCGTTAGTAGTTGTTAGTAGCTCCTTAATGTTTTTATCTGTATGAACCGATTTTGTAATTTGTTGAGAAAAGGAGATACAAGGGAAGGTAGATCTGAGGATTAGACCACAGGCTGTGGAGCCTGGTGCGATATAGTTCGCCTCACATAGATATTACCCAGTTTTGTGGAGAATTGTAAGCACGAGGCGTCGAAAATGTAGAACTATCATAATACAAGAGCCAAGAGCCAAATCTTTGTGGATGTAGCCCAGAAGGGGGTGAACCATGGTAATCTTCATGTAATGTGTTAAATGTATGCATGTCTCTTATTTCTTTAAGAAATTAACAGTTAAGCTTGATGAATGAGTTAATACATTGTTATGAATATGTTTATACTTTACTTAAATTAAATTGTGGGATATACATATGTGAATCCAAGGAACAAGTAGTTACCCTTAAATCTCATGGTATTTTGACTTAATAAAGAAACCCCTATCCCCTACTCTGTCCTAGTCTATAAACACCTGAGTCTTACAACCACCCATTTAAAGCTATCTTGGGTGAGACTACACAGTGCCTTCCAGGTGATGTGTTGCCTTATGGTTTACCAGGAGGGCCGATAGTTTTATAGGCTTTGTTGGAACCCCGAATGACATGAACCCTGGGTCAATGATTCAGATAACCCAAGAAGGGAATTGATAACCAACAAATGGTTCTGTTTTCGAGTTAAGAGGAACAAGAAAGGACTGAGTAAATGAGATGGAATGAATAAGAACCGAAGGAGTGGAAAAGAAGAGCAATGAGCCATTAGAAGGGGATGTTGAGACCTTGGAACCACACAAGAGAAGAAATTGAGGTATGGTTGAGAACTAAATAGATAGAGTTTGCACAAAAAGACAATAGAAACCCTAGGATCACACCACGTAAATACCTGGATAAATACATATTTACGGATTTACACGAAGTATTTTTTTGTGATTTTCTGCATCTACTACAGGAGTGGATCCTAAGGTTAAAGGATAAACACATGATGAACTAGATTCGATAGCTATATTGGACTCCAATATAGATCCAATGGCTATAGCAGGTAAACAACAAATTCACCTGCGCAGTCAACTTTTGGCTTGACAGTATTGTGGTAGGCTTTATCACAGAATTTGTGGTAGACACAACAAATTCATACAGCGTAGCCGAGCAAGAGTTCCTATGAGGACCCAGAGGAAGGTACATTCGATCACTATATACTTCTATCAAGATACTGCTATGTAACAAAGGTGTAAAGAAAATGGAATAAGACAGCTAGACTTCCCTGTGTGCATGGGGGAAGGGGGGAAGCACTCATAGAGAGAGGAGGAATGGAAGGAGGGTAGGATACAGAGAAGAAGGAGGAGGAACCCTTGGACCCGATCTTGATGGATGAAAACCAACTCAAGTGGATCTTGGCGTCATCAGGAATGACACGTAGCGGAGAACCCTACTAATATAAGGTGAATACCAAGAAGAGAGTCGTAGTTGAGAGGGAGGGCTTGGTCAGTGATGAGGAAGAGGTAGAGTATCTCTGGGATGTGGAGAAGATTAAGGAAATCTACGTGCCACATATGAGAGGAAAACAAGAGGCCCAAGGAAAACAAGAGGCCAAAGATTAGGAGGAGAAGACAACCATCCCTTCAATGTTAATGTCAGTGTGGAACCCATAAACCCATGTGCTACCAATACACCAAAGAGAACACCACCTTTTAGACAACCAAAGTTCAGAGGAAGTCCAACAGCAGGAAGTACACCTACACAAGGAACAACAACTGGAGGAGCCAGTTCAGGCAACCTTAGTCAAGTATCTACACTGCGCAGAGGAGGGATTAGCCTAGTATTTGGAATGGCAGGACATGATCCTACTATCATATTACCAGAGTTTCGAGGAGAAGTAGCAAAATACCCTAAGAAAAATCTATTCATTTGCACAAAGATATGGGAAGCAAAGAAGATCACTGATGAAGACACCAAACTCACACAGCTAGTGATTATGCTAAGAGACCTAGCACTAGACTGGTACATGTGTCTAGACATGAACAATGTTTCCGGAATGACAAGGACACTAGTCGACATTAAGAAACGTTTGATAAATGAGTTCTAGAAGCTAACATCAGAGGATCAATACATGAACGAGATGATTGAAATAAGACAAAACTAGGAGAATCGGTATGGGAGACTGATCAAAGATTCAAGAGATTAAAAGGAAAGTTAAAATACCTTATGATCAATATGAAACATCGGCACCTGTTTGTCAACTGACTACTCCCACACTTAAAATATCCATTACGACAACATAAGTTTCAGACTCAGGCAAAGGCTCTGTAGGCAGCCTTGCAATTGGAAGAGAATCAGTACCAACAGTTGGACTTGGCTATCGAAGAACTGAAGGAGGATATGAAGAAATTAACATTTCAGCTAAACCAGAATAAGAACAAGGACAAACGAGAAGTTGTTTGGTGCACTACCTGTAGGATGGAAGGACACCATAAGAATGAATGCCCAACATTCGCACAATATATGGAAACAGGGATGCCAAACCCACTACCACAAGGAGGATTATGGTGCGAAATATGCAAGAAACTGGGTCATGACCCTTACCACTGCACGATGATGTAGAAATACCAAACAGTCCCAAACAAGTCATATTGCACCTTTTTCAAGTCAGTCAACCATGACGACAAAGATTGCATAACTATGGAGCTGATGTTGGAAAGAACATCAGATGCATACAAGGTACAGGCAAAAATTATGACTGTGCAAGCAACACCATAGTTCATTCAATCCCCAACACCATACAACACTACGCAACAACAGTATAATACTATGTCACAACCTTACAATAACGTGTAGCCGCAGCACAACCCACCACAACCCCAGTACAATATTGTGCAGTATAATCAGGGATCACAGTATAAATTGTTGCGAGGTGACCACACAACTTATAGAGGAGCAGGACGAGCCAGAGGAGGTTTCAGATGCGGCAGAGGACCTGTTACATGTCACAATTGCCAGCAACCATGACATTACGCACGAGAGTGTCCACTGCCACCAACGACTTGTATGTATTGTCATGCATCAGACCATGATACGGAGGAATGTACGACATTACTTGTAAAGATCCAGGAAAAAAGGAATCAAAATAACCAGAATGTTCAGTGGATTTCAGCCGAAGCAAGGGATGATGGATGAAACATCAATATAGTCACTCTAGGAGGAACGAAAATAGGAAATGATGAAGTTGGATAGGAACCAACGTAGAACCAATGGGTAAAGAAGAAAACCAACCCCAAGAAGTATTTCATCGTTCATAAGGAGAAGGATATCTTTACAAAAGCCCAAAAATAATTCCAGAAGGAGAACATTGTGCCGACTGCACAACAGAGCAAGGAAGCTTCGGAATATGAAATGTCTCCATCACTAGACCATACCAATAGAATACAACCCAAGGAACAAGTATGTACGATCAAAGACTTTTTGCAATCATGCATCAAAATGTTAAGTGATCCTTCATCTGTCAAAATATTGCAAAACATACTAGAAAAATGTAGCAGCAAGACGAAATAGAAGCCAAAATTGAGAACTGTCAACCACCTACACACAAGAAGAAGAACAAGTAGGGAATTTAGACTAAATTCTAACATTGGGGATTTCAATATGGGAGATATTATACTATATTTAGGATCCAAAGTGAATGTACTACCAAAAGCTACATGGAAATGCATGGGAGAACCTACATTGGGATACTCAACTATTCAATTAAAGCTAGCAAATAACCATAGAGACTTACCCATAGGTAGACTAAAAGGAGTGATGGTATATCTGGATCATGTGCACACTAAGGAAGACTTTGAAGTCATCAAAATAGTAGATGGTACAACACCTTACCCGATGCTACTTGGTATGGATTGGGCGATCGAAAACTAGGTCATAATTAACTTAAAAACCAGAAAAATGACATTTGAGTTGGGGGACTATAGGGTCATAGCCCCACCTGATCGATCAGAAGGCAAGAGGTTCATAGAACCCACTTGTCTAGATTTAGAAAATATCATCCAGTTGTATAGAAAAACTGCGCACAATGTAGACTATATAAACCCAACTGTAGACAGGGTACTCAGTTGGCAGAGCATTAACTCATGCATAACAGACTCAGACACTGGGTTAGAAAACTGGAAGCAAAGACTACATCAAGTATCCATGAGAAGGTGTGCCAGAATAGACTGCATAGTAAGGTGGATTGGCATAGAAATCAGAGAACCACCCAGTTTTCATAGACTAAATGATTTGGAAACATTCTTGACACAATATGAAAATGAAGTAATAGAAAACCAGAGATTTCTAGCACTAGATTTAGCACTAAAGGATACACCCACAAGATGGTGGGGTGCACACAAAGAGACTATCACATATTGGTACCAATGTAAGTGATTATTGGGCATAAGGTTCGGCGCGGAATAGATAGGTAACAAACAACAGAAATATGACGGACTAGGCACACCAACAGAACACTTGGAGGCATGTAAAACGCGGTGGAAAATGATGCCACTGGGGGAATGGTATCACCACTTCATTCATACTTTAGAGGGCATAACAAAAAATTGGTATGTGGACTAGGAAATGCGTAAAGGAACCAAGACATGGGCAACACTCCAACAGAACTTTACAATCACTTTCTCATTTGAGCATGAGAACCCTAACATGGACACGACCCTGAGACGAATCAAAAACATCATATTCATTGAAGAACCGGAAGTAGAAGCTATCACAGAGGTTCAACAACGAAATAAGCAGATAGTCAAGGATCTACTTTCATGCTACCACATATAGGAGGAAGCAATGGAGGAAGATGATCTGCGCGATATTCATATTGAAGAAGTCGAGGCGAGAGAGATGTGGAAGGGAAACCCTTAGAGTCAGAGGCCATCTATGTGCCAATCAAGTTAAAGAAGGTTAACATAGGGACAGACGAGAAACCCAAAATGGTCAGCATTGGAGATTACTGGGATGAATAGACACTAGAAAGTATCACATAATTGTTGCCTGAATACAACGACCTTTTTCCCACAACCTTTACAAAGATGAAAGGCATAGCCAGAGAATTAGGAGAAATGAAGATACCACTCAAACCTGATATGAGACCCATTAAACAACAACCATATAGATTGAATCCCATATATAAACATAAATTTAAAGAAGAGATCGATAGGATTCTTGAGGCCGACATCATCAAACCAGTCGAAGAATCAGAATGGATAAGCCCGATGGTAGTACAGGACAAGAAACAGGGAAGAGGGATTAGGATATGTGTCGACTTGAGGAAGTTGAAAGATGCATGCCTACATGACCCATTCCCCACACCATTCAAGGATGAAGTAATCGAGAACGTAGGAGGCCATGAAACCTACTTATTCACCAATGGATTCTCAGGATATCATCAGATTAAGATAGCATAGAAGGATAGACACAAGACCACGTTTGCGATAGAATAGGGATCTTATCAGTATACAGTCATGCCGTTCGGATTGAAGAATGCACCTATGATATTTTCTAGAGTGGTCATCGCAACATTTAAGGAATTCATCCATCAATACCTCGAAGTATACCTAGATTATTGGACATTGTATAGCTTACTAAACGACCATGTGGAAGTTTTACGGTTGATGTTATAACGATGAAGATAGTGCCATATATCACTGAATATCAAGAAATGCATATTTGGAACACCATTTGGGATACTATTGGGACACATAGTATGAAAACAAGTTTTCTAGTGGATCCGGCCAAAATCGTAGTCATTGTTAATATACCGATGCCAAAAATAGTATGCCAACTAAGAGAAACGTTAGGACATACAGGATATCACAGGAAATTCATCAAAGGATACACGCAGATTATAGCGCCAATGGAAAAACTGTTATGGAAGGATACAAAGTATCAATGGAACAATGAGTGCCAACATGGTCTAGATACCCTGAAGGAAAAGATGGTCACCCCACCAATATTGGTATTTCCAGATTGGGAGAAGATATTCCATGTACATGTAGATGCATCAGCGATACCACTTGGAGCTATCTTGGCGCAACCAGGAGCAGGAGACTTGGATCACCCGATAGCGTTCGCAAGCATGAAATTATCAGATTTGGAACAAAATTATAACACAACAGAGAGAGAAGGCCTAGTTATGGTTTATGCACTATAGAAATACAAAGATTACCTATTGGGAAAACACTTTAAGATGTTTACAAACCACTCAGCCCTGAAATAACTAGTCAACAATCCAGTGTTAGGGACGAGAATCTTTCAATGGTTATTTTTATTTCAAGAATTTGACTTTGAGGTAATAGTTAAACCAGGAAAACTGAATGCAAGACCTGACCACCTATCGAAGGTCACAAATAGAGAGGAACCAATGAATTTAGAAGACAACTTTCCAGATGCACAACTATTCTCAGTATAGATTGTTGATGATTACTTCAAAGAGATCATCCAATACTTGAGCACAGGTATTGCGCCACAAGAATATACCACTTTGCAGAAGAAGAACCTAGTAGTCCAAGCATATGACTATCAATTGATCACAGGACATCTATACAAGATGGACACAGATAGCATCTTACAAAAATGCATACTAGACCATGAAAAAAAAAAAAAATTAGCAAAAGCCCACGACAGAATAGTAGAAGGGAATTATGCAGGAAAAGATACCGCGCAGAAGGTACTACACGTAGGATTATGGTGGCCAACGATCCATAGAGACTCAAAATAATACTATCAGCAATGTGATGTCTGTCAAAGGGTAGGAAAACCCAACAGAAGGGATGAGATGCCACTACGACTGCAAGTGAAGCTTTAGGCATTCAAAAAATGGGTGATAGACTTCGTGGGACCCATTAACCCACCAACCAAAAGAACGAGGGTGAGATATATTATCATCGCGATGGAATACCTAACAATATGGGTGGAAGCGGCACCAGTAAAAGATTGCATCACAGAAAAAATTGCACATTTTTTGTTTGAACAGGTAATTACTAGATTCAGGTGCCCAAGAATTTTGATGAGCGACCAAGGAACGCACTTCATAAACAACACCATCCGAGCGATGCTGGAAGAGTTGAAGTTCATCACCAAAAAATTACACCGTATCATCCACATGAAAATGGCATGGTAAAAGCCTTCAACAAAATTCTAGAAAATGCCTTGACAAAGATATGCAACGTCAACTCAGACGATTGGGATCTCAAGGTACCAGCAGTACTATGGGTGTATAGAACCACATGCAAAAAGATGACTGACCAAACACCATTCAAACTAGTCTATGATCAAGAAGCAGTAGTACCCTTAGAATTTTTAATACCCAGCCTATGTGTAGCAGCTATTACACAAATGACAGAACAAGGCACAGTACAGGAAAGACTGAATCAATTACTGTCAATGGAGGAAGATCGAATCTTGGTAGGATTCCATCAACAAGTACAGAAAGAAAGAGACAAATATTTGGCATGACCACCACATCAATAGGAAGACGTTCAAGGAAGGAGATCTAGTATTACTCTACAACAGTAAATCGTTGCAGTATCCAGGAAAGATCAGAATGAATTGGCTAGGACCATACAAGGTAAAATCTATCACGGACGGAGGAGTTGTACAGTTAAGAGATCTAGCAGGAGAAGAACTTAGAGGAATGATCAATGGGAGCTAGATGAAGCTATAAAAGGACAGTCAACCACCCACCGTGCAGTAAAAAAAAAAAATGAGGGAAACGATAACAACCATATCAAAAAAGGAAACAAGTGGGAAAAGGAAAGACTGAAAAAGAAGGCTGACAGGACAACAAGAAGCATAATTAAAGAAAGGAAAGGATGGATGGTATGTCATGTTAAACGTGCCAACTTCAGATGGAAGAGCAGTGATAATGGCAAGTACAAAACCGTTGTGGATGCATTGAACCTACAATTATCGTGCATTAATTGCATGATGGAGGAACTATCCTCGACAAGCTTCATGATGAGCCCATACAACACATGAGCACCGAAGCAATTAGTCTATTCGTGAAAGGTGAATAGAAAAAGAACAGTAGCAGGAAGAACAAAGAGAGTGAAACCATAGATCTCACTGAAGCCATTCGAACTCAGCAAACGTTCGATAAACACCATTATGGCACCACTAAAGCTCGCAGAACTAGGCCAGACAACCAGATCAACTTAGGCTCAGAAGAGGTCCCGAGGACCACTAGAAGAAAGAGAACAACAACCACCATAGATCATCGATATTGATGAAATCTCGTCGCCAGAGGAAATCCCAGTAGAGTTGACACCCATACTAGAGGTTCTACAACCACAAACAGAGGCCATGGAACAAGATACACCAGCAGTAGTGCACGAGCCTCAGAACAAAGAAGAATAAACCCACCAGGAAATACCACCATAAAATGTTGAAGCATCCATAGGATCTAATGGAAGTGCACAAAACTTGGAAGAAGAAGTGCAACCAGACGTTCCACAAATACCCATCCAAGATTTTTTTTCGACCGAGCCAACGGGTGAAATGGCTAAGACTTGGGCAGAATGGATGGCGAAGGAGCAACCAGAAGTTGTTGGAACCTCGAGCCAACCATTGCAGCAGGAGGACCAAATTCAGATACTAAGTTCACCTTGAAAGAAACTGACTACAGAGATTGTGTTACCTCGCATACAAGAGGGAGTATAGGTGGACCCGCAACTATTAGGTCATGTCGAGAAGCTCAAGTATTCTGACCATGACGTAGAAGATGAAACTAAATATCCAAATCTTGCACCACAGGTCTTTATGTGGAAAATAGTCATGAACCAACTCGGATAAACCATCACTCAACCACACTAGTGGGCCACTGGACTAGACAAAACAAAAATTCTAGGGTTGTTGAAGATACCACACTTTGGCAGAGGCCAATATGTGATGGCATGCATCAAGAAAATGTTAGCAGCTATGCATGGAGGGGATATATGGTTGGACAAACCCATCCCCATAAATGTTGAACTTATCACACAGATAACAGGCCTACCCACCAAGGGTATGGATCCTGCGCTAATTCTAGACGATAAGTCCAAGGAAAAAACATTGGCAGAAGAGATGAAGAAGAAATATCGCACCGACAGGGGAACAAGAGGCATTGTAATTAAACGTATCAATAATGTTGTGACACAATTGGGCACAAAAATCTTATCCTTCAAACTGCTATGAAAATGCCACAAAGATGAAGTACCGGCAGGAGTCATTGTTGTTGCAGCTCAGTGCGCAGAAGGCACCTTCATGAGTTGGGCACCATACCTATCAAACTTGTTCCAAGTAGACTGCAAATATGCGCAGGATGTAGGTATGGAATTTCATTACTCATGGTTGATCACTCTCATATATTTCATGGGATGGTCAGAACTAGAATACGTCATCTTTGGTACCACACAATAGCCAAGAGGAGAAAGATATCACATCCTAAGATCTGTGCCACTAGCCAAGCATAAGAAGGGGAATGGAATAGTATTTGAAGCTTACCTATGGGAGATATCGGAATCCATCAACTGAGCATGGAGAATAACACCAGAGGCTATCACACGATACGGAGGCATCACTAATTTCTGGGCTAGGTGACAAGCCATGTGGATACAACCAAGGCAAGACCCAGATAAAAAGTGGCTACATATGTGCTACTGCATCACTGAGGGTGATATCGACATGATCATTAGCGAATGGCCTGATGAATGGAGGATTCCAACCATACCCAGATAAGTACCGGGACAAACAATAGAGGGAGGGGTTGTGCAGGAGGAAACATAGCCTCCACAAATCCTAGTACCCAAGAAACATAGAATGGGCCAAACCAAGTTGACTCAAGAAGACAACGGCTCAGAGCAGCCAGAGACCCAGAAAAGGAGGACAAAAACTACTCATCCGACCAATGGACATCGAAAACCGGCTGAGGGAGCACAGGAAACCGCATCGAACCCCATCACACATGAACTAGGGGGAACTAAGATACCAATGGTATAGGACGCAGGTGCACGAAAGAAAATGAAGGCACAACGTCCACCACCAGATTACACAATCATGGAGGATGTTGGAGATATGATTGCCAGGATGGTCCAAGATTGCCTCGCAAAAAATTTCGATCATGTCGCACACCACATGGATAAACTATAGAAGGAATTGACATAAATGGGACAACTCCTTAAGAAATTTGGGGAATCCTAGATCACGAGTATCAGTAGATGCATAGAGCCATCGACCACACAGACCACAGAAAGGGTGGAGGTAGAATAACGTGACCCAGTTCTTTCAATACCACATGCACATTCCTCAGTCTATATAAAGCATAACATGCTGTTAGCGTCGGAAGTCACTCCTGGATTGCTTGCAGGAGAAGAGCCCGACACCCATCAGTTTTATGTCACGATAGTTTTAATGGATGATCAGATGGGTAGAGACTCAGGGAAATATCATTCTAACTCAGGGACTACGTCTGGTATGTAAGAAACAAAGGAGGTATTGACCTAACTTCAGCCAGTGGGTTAATTAAAAGATGAGCAGGTGGAAGACTTGGTGAGAAAGGTGAACAAACAACTTTAGGCAACAAGGTTCCAGCAGTTTGCAGAGGAAAAACTCTGAATGCAAGATCCTCTTGGTTCAGGGTCTCAAGAAACTAAAAGGGGACTTGACTAGATCCTCCAATTCCAAGTCACTCAGCATTGGGAAAAATCACAAGAACTGATTAGAAACAACATAATTGCTACTGTGATCCAACCTACATCATCCTATAACAGCTACAACCCGACTGGATCTTCCAATTCCGAGATGTTCTAACATAGTGTAAATAGAGACGTGAAAGAAACTAGCATTCATAAGGCAAGAAGTCTCAAAATTTGATGCATAACCAGAATAACAGTGCTTCGTTAAAGCTTTACAACCGGGAGCTCTGCTCAACCATCGATAGATACAAAAATGGTAGAAACGCCTACATATACTCAAAACAACAACAACAACAAAATCGAGACGCTGCATTAAACACATTGCGTCTGCATGGCTTCTGACAATTTGCACCTGGCGTCTCTGAATGATCGTGCAACTTATGGCAGATGCAATCGAACCCCTGACATCTCCGAGGGCGAATTGACATGCCTTTAATTCATCTCCAGACTTTCCCATTATGGCGGAGGCGATGTCTAACCACCATCAACTACTTCAATAACTGCTTCATTGGGATTGAGGATGGCCTGGCCAACTCGGCACTTCTGTGACATGGAAGACCCTTCGTGCTGCCATCTGGATTAGCTGAACGACATGATGAATAGGCATGGAGGCCAGCATAAAGGATGGGGCACATAACGGGAGTGGTGACACTGAAACTATGAGGGTGTGAGATAAAGTGATGAGGTGTGAGAGAGGTTGCAGGGGAAGACCCATGGTGGAAGGAAACAAGCAGAGGGGGGGAAGGAGATGAGATATAATGGGCATATTTGAGTGAGAGGCTGACGTGGAAGGAAGCGGGATGCATGGCAGGTGGTGAGTGGATGATGAGATGGGGAAGGGACCACATAGACCAGAAGAGAGGCAATGGATAAATGTCGGAGGATGAGTGAGGTCTAAAGGGAGCGAGTCTCATCGCACGGACAGGTGGGGACAAGATGAAACGACAAGAAAGGGGGCCCCACGTTGATTAAATGCAGAAAGACAGAGGATGTCCAGATCGCCTGTGCGTCGTTGATCCGGGCACTATGATCTTAGTCGTTGGAGAGATGCGTCCTAGATTCCAGACCCCCCCCCCCTCCACTTAAAGGTAGAAAGGCGGGGGGGGGTCCGGAATCGCCTCGCGCGCCATTGATCTGGGTGCTCCAATCGCAGCCGTCGGAGAGATGTTCCCCTGATTCTGGACCCCCCCCCTCCGCTTAAAGTTAGAAAGGCGGGGGGGCTCTGGAATTCCATGTACGCCATTGATCTGGGTGCGCGGATGCCTGCCGTCTAGATTTGCTTGTCGCTTACCACAGGCACATTTTGAGTCTGGTACTTAGGGTAAGTGGGTTTTTAACCCACTCCTTTTCATTCTAACCCACCTTACAAGAAATTTTTCTAACATTAGGCTCTATGGGGAATAGATTCATCCCTGTGATGCTCTAAGAACATTTTTGTAGATTCAGTGCCTTGCGGTTGGGCTATGGAGTCAGGCTCAAAACATCCCGCTGCTGAAAATACAAGTTGAAAAATAAAAGAAAAAAAATAAAGATACATGCTCAAAGGAGCTTATTTATATACAATCCTAAACTAATAAAACACTTTAGATGGGGCTAGGTGAAAGCAAATTTCCACCATAGCCATTCAAGTAGCTTCCTGGATAGAAGCTCCTTCCTTCTGTCAATGATCATCAACAGATGGTGTAACCGTGATAGCAGAACGGTTACATTCTTCAACTCCTCCTTATAGGCTAGAGTTGAGATGAAATAGGGTGGCTCCAAGGCATAGGGGAAATGCCACTCCATGTACTCGCTGACAGGATCATAGAATGAGTGGAAAATTTCAAAAAATTGGCGACAGGCAGCCTCCTCTGCTACACAGTTGTTCTCATGTGGCTGAATATCTCTGACAAGCACAGGTGAGTGGATAACTGTCGTAGGCTCACTGATCTCGAGTGGTGGCTTCTCGCTGACTGGCTCTAGATAGAAAAAGAAATGCGCGCTTAGCCGTTCCACTGGTTCCTCCTCCTCTTTTCCATGCACTCCCCCATCTTGTGAAAAGGGTACAACCTTCCAATCCTTCTCTTCAATCCCAAATGTAAATACATCATGGGAAATATCATGAAGGAAGAAAGAGAAATCCTCTTCCACAATGGCTTCTTTGTTTAAATCTGAGACATCAGGCTCATCAGGGGCAAAGGCTAATGCATCCAAGAAATCTTCAATAATCTCTTCAAAAGAGCTACTTAGATCATCTGCCTCCAAGACTAGAAAATCCTCTTCGTTGTCTTCAGATTCCAATTTTTCACATTGGGGAGTGGGGAATATCGTCTGCTCCACTAGTTCACTTAGGTCATATTTTTCCTCCCAGGCTGGAAAATCCTTTGCACAGCCTTCAGATTTCAACCTTTCTAATTGAACAGAGAGATACTTCACCTGTTCCCTCAGCTCACTCAGGGTGTCTCCTTCCTCCCTGGGATCTTCATCACTTCCATAACACTCCTCAGATGCAGACGAATGGGGAGGAGAAAGGAATGATTTCTGATCCAGGTCATCAAGATCATCCTCACAGCCTATGTCAGAAATAGCTTCATTCTGTGCAGAGTTGTGGTATCCCTCACCACAACTATGACAAATTAACTCGGAGGGATAAAACTCCTGACAATAGGCGATGAAAGTTGCATGAAACTCTGAGAGTGAAGAAATGTTAGCAGGGGGAAAATAATTATACCATTTACATGCATCCCCTGCTAACGAGAACATGAACATCTTCAGTAATACATCCTCATGATGTATCTCCTGCTTACGCATCAGTTCATGAAAATCACTGAGGTGCTGAGTAGGGTCATCCTCTTCACATTTTTCAAATATGGGAAAATAATCACCCCATTCATTCGGAGAGGGGACAACATTAGGAAAACTAGGAATAGCAGAAAAATTAAAAGGAGCAAACCTGCAAGCAAGGATTTTCTCCATATCGAACCAGTGGAATCGCCAATTGATCCTTGAATCATGGATTCGCCTGGTGAAAG
Source organism: Picea sitchensis (assembly GCA_010110895.2). NCBI lineage: Eukaryota > Viridiplantae > Streptophyta > Pinopsida > Pinales > Pinaceae > Picea > Picea sitchensis. The sequence goes on along the minus strand of SNQJ01S0029059.1, from coordinate 110,513 downwards.
ATGTGCAACTTCGAATGTGTCTGGTTTTTTTTTACCATCAGAGGCTAGATCCTAACGTTGTTGTTACCCATGGAAGCTTCTCAGGCTGAGAAAGCAGCTGCTGAAACCTTCTCGAGAAAGCTCCTTAGGGTCATCTTTCAGGTGTTCTAATAGTAGCCACAACTAAAACAGTGATGTGGAAACCTTGGAGTCACCACAGTGGAGTCACCAGGTGCACAGTAGCAATCTTGATAATTCTGATATCTGATGCACCTTCAAAATCAGTTAATCGATGTCGTTCAATCCCAGGGAAAATATTCAACTTCGTCCCCGGCAATGGTGCCAAAAATGTTAGCATCAAAAGTCACTCCTGGATTGCTTGCAGGAGCAGAGACCGACACCCATCAGTTTTATGTCATGATAGTTTTAATGGATGATCAAATGGGTAGAGACTCAGGGAAATATCATTCTAACTCAGGGACTGTGTTTGGTATGTAAGAAACAAAGGAGGTCTTGACCTAACCTCAGCCAGTGGGTTAATTAAAAGATGAGCAGGTGGAAGACTTTGTGAGAAAGGTGAACAAACAACTTTAGGCAACAGGGTTCCAGCGGTTTACAGAGGAAAAACTCTGAATGCAAGAGCCTCTTGGTTCAGGGTCTCAAGAAACTGAAAGGGGACTTGACTGGATCCTCCAATTCCAAGTCACTCAGCATTGGGAAAAATCACATGAACTGATTAGAAACAACATAACTGCTATAGTGATCCAACCTACATCATCCTATAACAACTACAACCCGACTGGATCCTCCAATTCTGAGTTGTTCTAACACAGTGTAAACAGAGACGTGAAAGAAACTAGCATTCATAAGGAAAGAAGTCTCAAAAGTTGATGCATAACCAGAATAACAATGCTTCGTTAAAGATTTACAAATGGGAGCTCTACTCAACCATCGATAGATACAAAAATGGCAGAAATGCCTACATATACTCAAAACAACAACAACAACAAAATCGAGACGCTGCATTAAACACATTGCGTCTGCATGGCTTCTGACAATCTGCAGCTGCCGTCTCTGAATGATCATGCAACTTATGGCAGATGTAATCGAACCACTGACAGCTCCGAGGGTGAATCGATGTGCCTTTAATTTGTCGCCAAACTTTCCCATTATGGAGGAGGCGATGTCTAACCACCACCAACTACTTCAATAACTGCTTCATTGGGATTGAGGATGGCCCGGCCAACTCAACACTTCTACGACGTGGAAGACCCTTCGCGCTGCCATATGGATTAGCTGAATGGCATGATGAATATGCGTGGAGGCCAGCGCAAAGGATGGGGTGCATAACAGGAGTGGTGACACCGAAACTATGAGGGTGTGAGATAAAGTGATGAGGTGTGAGAGAGGTTGCAGGGGAAGACCCATGGCGGAAGGAAACAATCGGAGGGGGGGCAGGAGATGAGATATAATGGGCACATTTTAGTGGGAGGCTGATGTGGAAGGAAGCGGGATGCATGGCAGGTGGTGAGTGGATGATGAGATGGGGAAGGGACCACACAGACCAGAAGAGAGGCGATGGATAAATGTCAGAGGATGAGGGAGGGCTAAAGGGAG
>SNQJ01S0029059.1:46156-100815 GCA_010110895.2 Picea sitchensis | reverse complement strand
AGAAATAACACTTTGATTTAGATAGCAATGTTCACAGGCCTCTTCGAGGGGGCAACCTCCAGTTGAGCAACGCTCTATTACAATAATCTCCAAGCTAGGGTTATCATACCCTCACCTCTTATTTATACTAAATATGTCTATTAAGAGAAGCATCTAGAGGAAGATCCTTTTAGAAGCAGAAGCTTCTATTGGGTCTTCTTACATCCACCTTATTCTATTTTATTGAAAGGCCTTATTAATATTAACCTTTATTACATCTGAATGCATTGATCTACCTATGTGCGGGTTAGGACCTTAACACACTCCTCCACCGAGAAGATTCAAATTTCATAATCACTAACTGACAAATAGGCCTCAGGAAGAAGAAACATTCATAAGAGTACCTCCTTTCAGAAGATATTCAACTCCCAGGTATCAAACTATCTTTTTTGGTTTATGTTATGCATGTAATAATTTTGGTCATAAAGTTGTGAATTGCAGAGCTAACAACATGAACATAAACAACTTTGAAATTCATACACAAAAGGGTTACCCAAGAAGGCCTAGTGAAACACAGAGAAGAAGTTACAACAGGTTTGAATCCTTGAGCATTGAAGTGGAATGTTACAAATGTAACAAATTTGGACACATGGCCAAAGATTGCAGAATGACAGTCCCTGCTAGAGAACTGCAATAGAATAACAACATTCACAAACAAGAACCTTAGAAAAGGACATGGATAAGAAAGTAGAATCAGTATAGCAATGAAGAATGCACACTCTCTCTACAAGCTAAGAAAAAGAAACATGGTTGGTATGTTGACATTGGTTGTTCAAAACACATGACAAGTGATAGAGACAGGTTTCTTACTTTAAGAAAGAAAAGAGATGGATCAGTCTCTTTCGGAAATTATGATCCAGCTAAAATCATTGGAAAAGGCAGTGTCAGAATTGGGAACAAGAATACAAAGGAAGAAAATGTTCTACTAGTAGAAGATATGAAACATAATCTTCTAAGTGTGAGTTAAATGTGTGACCAAGGTCATAACGTTACTTTTGATTCACAAAAGTGCGAGATAAGAAAAGAAGGTTCAGGAAAATTGATATCTATAGCTGCGAGAACTTCAAGCAACATATATGTTGTAAGTGAAATTGGAAATGAAAAGTGTTGTCTAGGAAAGGAAGATGAAATTTGGCTATGGCATAGAAGAATGGGTCACATACATTTTGATAACCTTGTCAAAGTAAGCAAAAGAGAAGCAGTCAGAGAAATTCCCCAGATCACGAAACCAACCAACACTTTATGCAAACATTGTCAACAAGGAAAGCAAATAAAGACCAAATTCAAATCAAAGGAATATTCAATGACAATACCACTAGAAATTGTGCATATAGATATAGTTGGAACAACTACAAAAAAGGGTTTAAAAGGTGAGAAATATTTTATGTTATTAGTTGATGATTATACAAGAATGGTTGCAGTTTGCTTTCTCAAGAACAAGTTAGAAGCTTTTGAAAAATTCAAGATCTACAAGGAAATGGTTGAAAATAAAATGGATTCAAAAATCAAATGCTTGAGATTTGATAATGGATGAGAGTTAACTTCAAAGGAATCTATGGACTACTGCAACAGTCATGGGATAAAAAGGAAATTCTTCATTGCTAGGACACCACAACAAAATGGAGTTGTTGAAAGAAAGAACCAGACAGTACAGGAAATGGCTCGAACAATGCTAATGGATTCCAAATTGACAGATATTTTTTGGACACGGGTAGTGCATACATTAGTTCACATTCAAAATATAGTAATGCTCAGAAACAACACTAACAAAACTCCCTATGAGCTATGGAAAGGAAGACCAGCAAATGTGAAGCACTTCAGAGTTTTTGGGAGAAAATGCTACATCAAAAGAGAAGATGGTAGAATGGGAAAGTTTGAATCTTGTGTGGACAAAGGAGTACTTGTTGGTAGCCCAAGTACAAGGAAAACATACAAGTTTTACAACCTGAGATTGAACAAAGTTGTGGAAAACCTCAATGTAACAATTGATGAAACAGGTAGACAAGACTTAAAGGAAGAAGAAAATGAATTAGTGGAACATCTTTACGAAGAAGAAGTAGAAGATGAAAAGGAAGTAGAAGGGGAAGATGAAGAAGATCCAATAGAAGCAAAAGAGAAAGTTCAACAAGTGCCTCCAAAGACATCTAGAAGACGAGCATATAAGAATCATCCTTCAGATCAAATTATTGGAAACAAAGATGCAGGAGTTGAGACTAGAAGAAGAATCCATTCACCATAACAAAGACACCTAGCACTCTCATCTACGATTGAACCAACCTATTTTGAAGAGGCCAGGAAGGATGAATTTTGGAATAAGGCCATGGATGAAGAATTGGATCAAATAGAGAAAAATGACACTTGGGAATTGGTTCCAATACCAAAGGATAAGAATGTGATCGACACAAAGTGGGTATACAGGAATAAATTGAATGAATAAGGATAGGTTAAAAGGAACAAAGCTAGATTGGTATGTAAAGGATATGCACAGGTTGAAGGAATCGACCTTGAAGAGACATTTTCCCCAGTTTCCATAATGGAAGCAATCTGATTGCTTTTAACTTATGCATGCTCCAAAAATATTAAAGTGTATCAAATGGATGTAAAATCGGCTTTTCTGAATGGGGAACTTGAAGAAGAAGTCTACATTGAACAACCTGTTGGAACACGAGTAGACCCAAGGTGCAGCTCCAAAAGCACACCAACAAGCCCTAGATACTAACCCTTTCGACAACACCTACAAAGCAGATGCAACCTCACCAGAAGAAGCTATGAGGGGGTTGCAAGACAGAGATGTCTACAACCAAGGGAATATCGTGTGTTTCTTATTACAACAAAAATATAACATGCATCTACCATTCAACTAGCTATATCTATCCTTCACAACTATATATTTGATCTAATACAATAATGCAGATAACAATATCACAAGAATAGAGCTAAAAGCATCAATCACACACACAACAAAATATGTACATGGTTCACCCTCTCTCTAGGGCTACGTCCACAGAACTGTGCTTATGATATATTAAGATAAAGCTTATAGTTCTGATCTACGCTCTTGGCCAACAAATCCTTTCTCTTCTCTCTCTCCTTCTCCCCTTCCTGTGCACCCAGTTGCAGGACTTGATCTTCGCACCCACATGAATATCTTACAATACCAGAAGGCTCTCTCTCTTAACACTTCTCTCACTCATAATAAAATATTCTCCCAATGAATAATAATCAATAATAAGGCTCAACCGTAGTACCAACCCGACCTAGGTCCTCTCGACCTCTATTTATACAATACAATCCCTCACCGACAGCCTCAGGTTGAAACCTAGGTGTCAAAACCCTAATTACCAAAACACTAGGTATCTACAATCCTAGGTCAACTTGACCCATTCTTTCTAGGCTTCGCCAACCTGTATTTCCTTCTTCATCTCACGATGCTCCAAGGCATCTAATGCTGGATTTTTACACTTCCTGAGTCATCCTCGATCCATCTTCCTTGCTGATCTATCATCCTCGATCTCCTCATCCAACGACTTTCTTTTCTGCACTTCGCTCCCTCTTTTCTATTCTTTTGCTCACTTCGACCCAATGACAGTCACTGTGTCTCCCGCGAAGCTCGCTTTTTACCTTTTCTTCCTCTTTCTTTGCTTCCTTCCATAACCAAAGGCCATAAGGCCCCCAACACTCACCTGTGACTCATCCTAAGGCACTTGAGATCTGATCCTCTTGTTTTACTTCAACTTTCAACTGCGCAGTACAACCCTTGCTTGTTGCTTTATGCCTCCTTTCCATCCTTGTGCAGACTGTCTTTTTTGTGTTTGGTACCTAGTTTCAACTACACCTAGTACCTGGACACTTTTCTTCTTGATTCTAGTGAGAGTTGCGAGGCAGCTGGTTTTCATATTACAACTTCAGTTGAATCCCATTCACCAAGCCTTCCTTCCAGTCGCCTATCAATGTCTTCAACTGTGCAGCTCCTCCTTCTGTAACATAGGCAATCTCATATGGTCTGAGCCAATGCGTTCTGAACTTCCCAGGGTGTTTTATAAACTTATTGTCATATACCAGTACTAAATCACCTTGCCTGAATATATTCTTCTTGATGTGCCTGTCATGATAGGCCTTTTCTTGTTCCTTCTGAATTTGCTGATGGAAGCCTGCAATGAATTTGTCTTCTTCTAGTTCGACCAACTGTGCCAGCCTCTCATGAATAGCGCTAGTATCATCCATGTCTGTAAATGAAACAATTCGTAAGCTTGGTACTAAGTACTCCATTGGGACAACATCTTCAAGACCATAAACCAACTTGAAAGGGGTCTGCGTTGTTAATTTATTGCAAGTGGTTCTATAAGCCCGGAGTACTGTTGGTACTCTTAAATCCTAGTCATCTTTTTTCACACTAAAAATATTTGTCAATGCTCTCTCCAATATCTTGTTGAATTCTTCAACCATTCCATTTTCTTGTGGATGGTAAGGTGTACTTTTCTGATGGTGGACTGTAAATTCTTCAGTCATGGCTTTAACTGTCTTATTTATGAAGTGTGTACCTTGTACACTAATAAGGAACTTAGGGCATCCGAACCTGGTTATTATGTCATCAAATATAAAACGTGCAGTTGTAGCTACACTACAGTCCTTGACTGCTCTTTCTTCGGCCCATCTAGTCGGGTATTCTGTCACAGTGATAATATACCTTGCTCCTGTGCACTTTCCTGGTGGGTTTATAGGTCCCACAAAGTCAATGGCCCATTTTTCAAATTCTTGTAGGGTCATCTGTGGTGCTAATGGAATCTCATTTCTTCGAGATGGTTTTCCAACTCGCTGGCATACATTGCATGCTTTGGTATATTCTTTAGCATCTATGTGTAATGTAGGCCACCAAAGGCTAGCTCGCAGAACCTCCTGCATAGTTGCTTTTCCTGCGTAATGTCCTCCTTCAACGCCTTCATGAGATTCTTTGAGGATCATAGGGAGTTCTTCCTCCATCACACATATTCTTAGGATCTCATCAGGTCCCATTTTATATAGTTGACCAGCTATCAGTGAATAATCTGCAGCGTTCACCACTAGATGTTTCTTCTGAGGAATCGTGTACTCGCCTGGCGCCATTCCTATTGACAGGAACTGGACTATGTCTGCAAATTGGTCATCACTCTTTCTAATGGCGAGCAACTATGCATCCAGTAGTGTATCCTCCAGACTGGTAGGTTCTTCTCCATGCTCCAACCTCGACAGGTGGTCTAGGCCCTTATTCATTCTTCCTGGCTTAACTATGATCTCAAAATCATATTCTTGAAATAGGAGAATCCATTTGCATATTATCCCCCCCAACACTAGCTTGTTGACTAGGTGCTTCAACGTGGAGTGATCATTAAACATTTTAAAGTGTCCTCCCAACAAGTAGTGTCAAAATTTCTGCAATGCATACACCATGGCTAATCCCTATCTCTCTGTAGTAGTGTAATTGATTTCAGTTGTGGATAGTTTTCTGCTGGAACATGCTAATGGATGATCAATGTCCCCTTCTCCAAGTTGTTCTAGTACTTCTCCTAATGCAATAGAAGATGCATCAACATGCACATGAAATTCCTTGCTCCAGTCTAGAAAGACTAGAATGGGCACAGTCACCATCTTTTGTTTCAGTGTGTCGAAGCTCTGCTGGCATTCGTTTGTCCAACCAAACTGACAGTCTTTCTTTAATAACTTCTCCATTGGCACAGTAATCTAAGCATATCCTTTGATAAATTTCATGTAATAGGTAATATGTCCTAGCACAGTGCGCAATTGTTTGACTGATGTAGGTGGTGGTAAATCAACTATAATTTCAATTTTGGATGGATCCACCAACAATCCTTGCTTGCATACAATATGACCTAATAATACTCCAAATGGTGAGAAGAAGATGCACTTCTTCAAATTCAAAGAAATTTGACACTGCCTGCATTTATCTAGCATTAGCCTTAGACATTCAATATGATTTTTCAACAAACTAAAAATAGTCCAGTCATCAAAGTATGCTTCTAAAAACTTATGAAAAAATTATTTGAACACTTCAACCACCACCCTGGAAAAGATGGCCGGGGCATTCTTCAGTCCAAATGGCATTACTATATATTGGTAGGATCCCCACTCTGTGGAAAACGTAGTCTTATGATGGTCCTCCTTGGTGATGCGGATCTGATGGTATCCTTAAAACCCATATGTAAAAGAATATACTTATTGGCCTCCCACATTATCCATCACTTCGTCTGTGAAAGGTGTAGGGAAAGGATCATGTAGACAAGCATAATTCATCTTCTTGAGATATACACAAATCCTGATCTCACCTGTCTTCTTATCTTTCACTACCATGGGGCTAATCCACTCTGACTCTTCGACAAGTTCAATAATCCCTGCTTCCAGCATTCTGTTGAGCTCAATCTTTAGTTTTTCCTTATATTTCGGGTTCAATATGTAGGGTCTTTGCTTGACTATCTTCCCACCTGGTTTCAAAGGTATTCTCATTTCTCCCATAGGTCCTTTGATTCCCTTCATATCAGTAAACTTGGTCGAGAACAAGTCCTGATACTCGTGCAATAATTATGTGATTTTTTCAATGGTAGTAGCATCCCAGTAATCTCCGACATTGGCAAGATTTGGTGTCTCCTCTGTCCTAATATTGACTTTATTTATATTTATTGGCTGTCCAATTAATGGAAATTCAACTCTGGGTCCTTCCACATCTCTTTGACCTTCTAATTCTGCGATATTCACCTTCCTTGGATCATCGTCTTCGTCGGCATTAATGTTGTAGCAGGTCTGCAGTTTCTGGAGGGGCACAGTCCATTCATCCTCTTCTTGCTCCAAAGGGAGGCTAGATGCCTCCTCAAATACTTTTTGTCTCACCATCTGTAGTGATTGATCTACAGAAGGAAATTTACTGTCAAACAAAAAAGTAGTTATAAAATTATGGATCATACCTTCCCATTCTGAAGTGACAAGGCGCAACTCTGCTTGAAGGTACCAGTTAATTGGGGTGGTATCCAGTGTATTGATGAATCTGTGTACCCATTGTTCTCTAGGAATGTCACTCCAAGCCTCTTCACAGCTTCGTATATGGTCCTTTGGGAAACTTCAACCTGTGTACCTTGCTTCGCAGCTTCCTACTTGTGCTAAAAAACGCACTGTCATCAAAGTTCGGCATTGTGTCCAGTCTGTAATATTGCTTTTATGTGTCCCCCACCATCTTCCTGGTGTGGCTTTAATGGCGTCATCCATTTCCAACAACCTCTGTTTTCTTGGTACACTTGTCTCAAATTTTGATAAAAATTTCTCTAAGGGGCTCAGCCCATCAAATGTGGGTAGAGTACTCACTATTGTGCCAATCCAATGAACTTCTCTGGTTATCCTAGCACATCTTCTTGTAGATAATTTGTACATCTGGTTCTGCCAGTTCTCCAACACTTCTTCTGATTTGGATGAACATGTGATGTCACTTCGCCAGCTTAGATTCCCGTCAGATGTAGGGTTGATATAATCCTGTTGTCTGGTCGTTAATTTGTAGATGTTTTCCAATTCAAATGTGTGGTCCTATTCTCTGATAGGTTATGTGTATCATGGAACCTCATCTAGATCTAAAGGTGAAACAACCCTAAGGCCAGCTTTCTCAAATGCCATGTGTCTTTTCTTTAGATCAACAATAGTGGAATTGTCGAAGGCCCAATCAATTCCTAACAATGTAGGGTAAGGGCAGCTATCATCAACAATTTCAATTGCCTCAAAATCTTCAAAGGTTCTTACTCCATCAATGTCCACTGGGACATGCTCTAATCATCCAAATGCGCTGACGGCTTGTTGATTAGCCATGTGAAGCCTGATAGGGGAATATATCAACTTGGTTTTTCCCATCAGTGCCCAAGTATTCTTTGTCATGACATTGACCTATGACCCTAAGTCAAGGACCACATAGTCTGTCTCATACTCTCCTGTCTGAGCATTCAAGTGTAATTCTTTATTTGTTCTTCTCCTTTTTCCAATTTGGTGCACTGCTCTATTCACTAAGGGGTCTATTTTTCCTAGTTCATACTGCTTGATTAAATCTTGTAATTCTTGTAAAATGCATTTATATTGAATCAACTTAACACAAGTGTACAAGAATTCCATGAGTTTTCTTAACTCTTTCCCTTTTGTTGGTGATGCAGACAGATCAAACGCCTGAGGCATGCCATATTCTTTGATTTTTGGTTGTCTCTTTGATGAATATCCTTGGTCTCCTTTGAAATCTTTTCTTGCCTCCTGGAATATCTATCTTTCTTTCTTAGCATAGAACATTGGGGTCTTTTCTGTAGCTTTCCTGTCTCCATGGTCATTTTCAATCTTTCCTTCGACGCCTTTGTCTTCTCCTATAGCACCACCTCCTCGAGTGATAACAACGACTCTAGGGTCTGCTCCGTGAGTTTTAGAATCTATCGGTTGTACTTGTGGGTTCTGCTGAGGTCCTTGCCTTTCCTGAAGTTTAGCCAACAGCACAAGGCATTCCTCTATGACATGCTCGAAGGAGTTACAGTAACTACAGGTTGTGCAGGGATTCTGACAATCCCTTGCTAAATGTCATGGTTGTGCGCAGTTGTAACAGATAATTTGTCCTCAGCCTCGGCCCATACCTCCTCCTCATCCTTGTCCTTTGTAGCCACCGTGAGGAGTGAAATTTCCTCTCCCTAGAGAGTTGTACCACAGAGTATTTCCTTCTTGTCATACTTTGAATTGAATCTTGTATATGTCTCTCGACATTTCATGCATGAGATCATAAGCTCTACAATCCCAATCATCATGCCCCATAGATTTACAGAATGTACAATACAAGTTTGTGGGTGTCTGGACATACTTCTGCATGTAGTAGCACTCACCTGGGTGATGCCTATTTCTACATGCATCGCACCAGGGTAGGTTAACTTTCTTTAAGGGGCTCGGTGCCCCTGATGCTAAGTACTCATGAAATAAGGGACAATGTTCCTTATCATGGCATTCAGATCTGCATATTACACACTAGATATCTTCCCTTTTGTCTTTTCCCTTATCTTTCTTCATATCCTCAACCTGTAAAGACAAACTAGTTAGTTGGCTCATGATCTGGCTAATGCCTGAGCTAGATTCTCCCATCGGTGTTGATTCAAGCTTCATGGCAAACTCCAAAGCTTCTTTTTGAGATGCAATCTTCTACTACATCAGAGGGATTCTTATGTGTGGTAACAGTGCAGTGATGAACCATTCTTTGTTTTGTTCATCGAGGATCTGGAAAGTTAATCAGCCTGTTAGGGTCTTGAATCTTTGGTCGAACTCCCAAATAGGTTCCGCTACCTTTTGTTTAATATTTTTTAGTTCTATAATACATTGTGACTCTGACTTAGGTTTCGTAAAATCTGCAATCAATGCATTCTTGATCTCATTCAGGGGCTTAGGCTGTGCCAGTCCTTGGACAAGTTTTATGTACCAACTCAGTGCGCGGTCCCTTAGCGTAGTGTTGAACTGGGTTCTCTTGATGGCTTCATCAATGATACTTTTAATATTCCATACGGCCTCACATAGAAACCAATGTTGATCTAGATCTTCAGATCCATCTCCTCTAAAGATAGGGAGTCTCATTTCATCTACCATAAAGCTGACTAGGTTTCTTGTCTGAGTATATGTTGAGCTACTAGTAACACTACTCTAAAGACTCTGGTGGTTCTGACTATTCTAACTGCTAAGTATTGTTGGGACAACAGGAGGATTAATGTTACTTACTTCACTAGTTTTCGCAGTTCCTGAGGTTTCTAGCTCACTTTGGCACAGTTCTTCAGCTTCCCCTTCTTCTGTTCTAGTGGGCTCTGGATGCTCTTCGTCGGTTAGATCTACCTCTTCTCCACTATAGAAACCTTCTTCTCCATAGTTTTTCTTAAATAAGTTCTCAAGGTGAACTCCTCGGAATACTTTCCCACTGCGTGTATGTCCTGCTTCTGTGTCATTTTTCGCTGTCTGAGATCTTGAACATTAGCCTTTTTAGGTCTGATCAATCTCCTGTATCTTCAAGATGTGGTTTTCATGCCAGAGCATCTTAATTCTTAGCTTCAGGAAGTGCAAAAATTTTCCTCTAGGTCCTTTGAAAAAGTATCTCTCGGCTTGGATATATGATTTTGTTCTGTCAACAACAAACTTGGTGATATACCCTTTGATGGTACTATCAAACCAATGATCTACTTCTCTATATACAGCGTTTTCAACTCTCTTGACCTTCTGGATCAATGTTGGTGTCCAAACCACAAGCGGTTTAGATTTGATTTCAAAATTTGTGTTAGCTAACCTAGCCAACCACTCATGTACCTCCTGATGGATTCCTCCAAAGAATATCTTGTGAATGTCGGTGAAGATGTATCTTTGTAGCCAATCTTCAGTTCTTATTTTAGGGTTCTTGTTCTGGACTTCAGCAAAGTACTTCTCTTGATCCTCTATCCACTTTTGAATCTCTGTCTTCGACAGGAACCACTTTGCCATTCCCTTAAAAACAATCCTATCTCGGCAACGAAACCATTTGTTGGCACAGAGGCAGACCTAGGGTTCAGCTCCAAGAGTGCACCAACAAGCCCTAGCTACTGGCCCTTTTGGCAGCACTTGTGAAAAATATGCAGTCTCACCCGAAGCATCTATGAGGGGGTTGCAGGACAGAGATGTCTACAACAAGGGGAATATTAGGTGGTTCTTATTACAACAAAAACATAACATGCATATACCATTCAACTAGATTGATCTATCCTTCACAGCTATAGATATGATCTAATACAATAATGCAGATAACAATATAACAACAACAGAGCTCAAAGCATCAATCACACACACAACAACAAATGTACGTGGTTCACCCTCTCTCTAGGGATACGTCCACAGAACTATGCTTATGATATATTAATATAAAGCTTACAGTTCTAATCTACGCTCTTGACTAGTAGATCCTTTCTCTTCTCTCTCTCCTTCTCCCCTTCCTATGCACCCAACTATGGGACTTGATCTTCACACCCAGCTGAATATCTTACAATACCAGAAGGCTCTCTCTCTCAGCACTTCTCGCACTCATAATACAATATTCTCCCAATGAACAATAATCAATAACAAGGCTCATCCACATTACCGACTAAACCTAGGTCCTCTCGGCCTCTATTTATACATTACAATCCCTCACCGACAGCCTCAGGTCGAAACCTAGATGTCAAAACCCTAATTACCAAAACCCTAGGTATCTACAACCCTAGGTCAACTTGACCCATTCTTTAAAGGATTCACCAACCTGTCTTTCCTTCTTCATCGCACGGTGATCCAAGGCATCTAATGCTATCTTTTTCCACTTCCTGAGTCATCCTCGGTCCTTATTCCTTGCCGATCTATCATCCTCGATCTCCTCATCCAACGACTTGCTTTTCCGCACTTCTCTCCCTCTTTTTTGTTCTTTTGCTCACTTCGACCCAGTGACAGTCACTGTGTCTCCCACGAAGCTTGTTTTTTACCTTTTCTTCCTCATTCTTCATTTCCTTCCATAACCAAGGGCCAACACAACCAGAAGGATTTTAGTTGTAAGAGAACGCAAATTATGTGTGTAAACTAAAGAAGGTTGTGTATGGTCTAAAACAAGCTACTAGAGCATGGTACTCTATACTGGATAAATATCTACAACATGTGAGGTTTAGAAAAGGAAGTGAAGACAACAACCTCTACATCAAGGTAAGTAAAGATAGTATTTTATTAATTGAAGTTTATGTTGATGATATTATTTTTGGTAGTGATGATGACAGGTTAAGTCAGAAATTTGTAAAGGATATGCAGAATGAATTTGAAATTTCATTACTTGGAGAACTATTATTCTTTCTGGGACTTCAGATACGTCAAAGCAACCAAGTAATTTTTATTTCTCAAACCAATTATATCATAGAAATGATAAAGAGGTTCAGAATGGAAGATTGCAAATCAGTTATCACTCTCATGCAAACCAGTTGCAAGTTGAGCAAAGATGATGATTCAAAGTCTAAAAATCAGAGGCAATACAGGTCAATGATTGGTATCCTACTCTATGTGACAACATCCAGACCAAATGTAATGCAGGCAGTTGGACAGGTAGAACGATTTCAAGCAGCACCAATGGAATCACATGTATTAGCAGTGAAGAGGATTTTCAAATATCTCAAAGGAACATAAAAGTTTGGATTATGGTATCCAAAAGTAAATGATCTATCACTTATTTCCTACATAGATGTAGATTGGGCAGGTTGTATTGTTGACCAACAAAGCACCAATGGAGAAGCGTTCTACTTGGGTGAGTGTTTAGTATCATGCATAAGCAAGAAAAAATCATCAGTATCTTTATCTACAGCCGAGGTAGAGTATATTGTAGCAACAACATGTTGTACACAGGTTCTTTCGATGAAACAAACTCTGACAGATATACAGGCTAAGTATGATGAGCCCATTCCAATATATTGTAATAATACAAGAACCATCAGTGTCTCAAAGAACCCAGTGATGCACTCCAAGACTAACACATTCCAATCAAGTATCAGTTTATACGGGAACAGGTCGCATAAAAGAACATCAGGGTTGAATATGTGGGCACAAAAGAACAAGTGGCAGACATATTTACAAAACCACTTCCATGGGAAGCCTTCGAGTATCTTCACCAAATACTCAAAGTTATTTCTACTTCAAAATGAATTTTTTTGAATGCTTATCTTATATGTCTTAGATGTACACGAGGAAGCACCATAAAGAGGATAGTTTAGTCAAGGGGAGAATCCCCAGGTGGAAAGATACCTTTGTCATTGATGACAAAGGGGGAGAGATTTATCATATGCATAGGACAGAGGCATGGTTCAAGGGGGAGAAATGGTCACAGAGATGCAGAGGATAGAGGCATGGTTCCAAGGGGAGCATGAGTGATATGATTTCAATATTGCGTTAGAGTGTTTCCATCAATGCCAAAGGGGGAGATTGTTGATTAAGGTTGGTTTTCATTGATGTCAACCCTTGAAGAAATCCTAGTAGCACAAAGGTTTGGGTAATGGAGGCAATTTTTTTTTATGTAAATATGACTCATTATTGTCTTGTCATGGTTTATAAGAAGTAAAAATGGATGAAATCCAAAGTGGTCCCCTTATGGTGAAATCCCTCATGGGAAGACGCTTTGTGGATTAAGTTATCCTAGAAGTATGGTTAGAGAAACCATGCTTAATTTTGGAATAATGAGATGAAGGTTAGTAAATTTTTTAATGAAACTATCCTAGATGGATAGTGCTTGTCATGTCATTTCCAGTGGTATCATGTGGACGTCACATAACTCCTCACGGTTAGAGATTTATGGCCATACGAAGTTGAAGAACCCTCATGAGTCATATAGAATCCCCCAAAAGTCAAGTGTTTGCAAAATAAATTATTTAAATAATAAAGTAAATGGAGAAATCCCTAAAATAAGGAAAGTGTGATGCTACATGAAAGTATAAATAAGAGGCAAGGCTCTCTCATTTAAACATACTTGAATATCATTGAATATATATTTTTGTGAAAGGTTATTTGGGTAGGTATTGTTGATAGAGAAAATTTGCAGCAGAAAAAGTGTGGCAGGAAAAGTGCGGCAGAAAATTTGCGGCAAGAAAATTGGGGCAAGAAAAGTGCGACAAAAAAAGTGCGGCAAGAAAAGTGCGGCAGGAAAACTGTGGCAAGAAAAGTGTGGAAGAAAAATTGTTGAAGGAAAATCACGGTAGAAAAAGTGTGGCATAAAAAGTGCAGCAGAAAAATTGCAGCAGAAAAAGTGCGGCAGAAAAATCACTGCAGAAAAAGTGCGGCAGAAAAATCGCAGCAACAACATGGTTGGGGTATATTTATGAGAGATATGGCACATCTTGTTTGAGGTATGTTTTATGAGCTAGGGTTTAGCTCTTGAGATGGTATTGGATGTTCAGTATTGCTGCATATATCATATTTGTTGAGGGATACAGTTGGTATTTTGTTGTTGGTATTTGGCATATGGGTATTGGTCTTTTGGTTGTGATGTGTTGTTGAAGTTGTTGGTTTAGATTGAGGCTACATAACAATGAGTTTGTGGCACATGGTTTTATGTAAGGGTTTATGGTATTTGGTTTATGGATAGAGTGATGAATTGTTAGATAACTTTTGATGGTATATTGGTGTATTTGTTTGGTATATGGTTGAGGTACATGTTGGGTACATGGTTGAGAAAAGTAGTTGATGAGTTGTCACATACATGAGTTTTATAGTTGACGAGTTGGCACATACATGAGGTGTATAGTTTATGATATTGGTACATATTGATGAGTCAAGGTTGATGCATGGTTGAGTCATGGTACATGTTGGTTCAGGTTATTGGTATAGGTTGTTTGGTGCAGGTTGATTGGTAAAGGTTGTTACAGGTTATTGGTACAGGTTGACAGTGGTAGTGGTTGATTCAGTGACAGTGACAGGTTGTCTATATTTTTCATTTATATTTTAATGTGGTTGGATGGGGAAATGATAGGTGGTTGTAGCCACCTTTTGGTTGTAGCCGAAGAACTTAGGGGGTTGTAGCCTCCTTCTTGTTGTAGCCAGAGAATTGGGAAGTTGGAGCTTCCCTCGGGTTGTAGCCTAAGAAACTAGGGGGTTGGAGCCTCCTTCTAGTTGCATATGGAAAACAAAGGAAGTTGGTTCTTCCAATGAATGTAATTCTTCAATACATATAAGAAAAAGCATTATGTGTTTTTCTCCTGCTTTGGGTTTCCACATAAAAACATTGGTGTACTATGTATGTGTGTGATTTCTCATTTGTTGATTGTTTATTTACTCTGTAACTATTGGATGATAATTCTATATTGATATAACACTTGAATTTTTGAATAAAAAAGATATTATTGCTCTACTACTGATTCACCCCCCTCTCAGTAATCCAACATGGGTTTCTGGGTTGGTTGGATGCTAGCGTGTTCGAACATTGTTAGTAGTTGTTATTGCTTAATGTGACTGTAAGTCAGATCTAATTCTGTAAGTTGTTGAGATGGGAAGAGGTATTAAGGGATATCTTGAGGGTTATATTGTAGGTTGAGGAGCCTGGTGTGATCTAGTCTGCCTCATTGTAAGATCTGGACCTATTTTGAGGAAGAGTTGTAATGTGCGTGGCACTATAGGTTTGAATAAAAGATAATAAAAGAGGAGAATAGCCAAATCTTTGTGGACGTATCCCAGGAGGGTTGAACCATAGTAGACCTTGTGTTGTGTGATTGAATGTTATGTATCTTCTTTGATGTTGATGATTAGATGTCAGATAATGAATGAAGGAATTAGTTAGATCTGATATTTTACATGCATGAGTAAGAATGACAGGGTAATAAATCTATATGTATGAACTAGTGAATGATTAAAGGTCACTGAGGTTAATCAAATATCCCCACTCATTCCCAGGCTACAAGCATCTGAGCGTTGTATCCACCCATAAGACTATCTCGGGTTAGACTGCACAGTACATATTGTGTGTTGCGTTGCCTTCTGTTTTAGCAGGAGAGTCGATAGTTTTAGAGGGATTTTGTTGGAATCTTATTTAAATATGAACCTGGGTCAACTTATGACATTAAAGTAAGATCAGAGTAGATAAATTAATAACCAACAAATAGTTTCGTTTCTGATTGGAACAGAAAGGAATTGAGTGAAGGAGATCCGCTGAAGAGTCGTCAAGATCTGATGAAACAATGTTAAAAAAATGATAATATAAAATGGGATGTTGATACCTTGGAACCCAATGAAGGCAAAGATCGAGAGATGTTTAAAAACAAAGGATCTAGAATTTGTGCAAGAAGATAAAAAAAACTCGAAGTTAACACCACGCAAATATCTAGACAAATACATATTCAGGGACTTGCATGAAGTATTTTTCTGTGATTTCTCACATGTGTTTCATGAGTGGATATTGAGGTTGAAATAAAACCACACTACAAATCGGATTAGACAACTAGAATGAATCCCATTGAGATCGCGCAGTTACAACAAGTTGAAAATAAGTTACGTGTGTAGTAGATTTCTAGCTAGACAACATTTTTGTAGGATTTATCACAGAATTTGCAATAGATATTGAAAAGTATTACAGTGCATCATAGCAAGATTTCCTGAAGGGACCTTGAGGTAGGTATATCAGATCATTGTACACTTCCATCAAGATGTTACTGTATAACAAATGTGTAATGACAATGGCGTCAGACAACTAAACTTCCCTATGTGCATGGGGGAAGAGGGGAAGCACTGACAAGAGATAGAGAAATGGAGGAAGAGATGGATAAAGGAAAGAAGGAGGAGGCCCTGGATCCAATCATGATGGAGGAATACCAAATCAAGAAGATCATGGAAACAGTTGGAAGAAGGGGCAGTGGATTACCCTACCATTACAAGATAAACAATAAGAAGAGTGTCATAGTCATGAGGGAAGGATTTGCAAGTGATGAAGAAGAGGTAGAGGATCTACGGGCTGTGGAGAAGATTGAGGAAATATTGCACGTGAGATATGAAAGGAAGATAAGAGGTCCAAGAGAATAAAATGGAGGTAGAACTCCTATCCATATCAATGTCACTGTGGAACCCATAAACCCATGTGCGACTAATACACCAGAAAGAACACCACCATTTAGACAACTGAATTTCAGTGGAAGAAATGCAGCAGGAAGTACATATACATAGGGAGAAATGACTGGGGGAGCTATTTTAGGAATCATTAGTCAAGGATATACATCATGCAGAGGTACTAGTTCAATATTTAGGATGGCAGGACATGATCCCACCATCAGGTTACCATAATTAAAGGGAGAGGCATTGGAGGACCCTGAGAAGCACTTGTTCATCTGTGACAAGATCTAGGAAGCAAAACCGATCACAGATGAGGACACTAAAATTGCATAGTTATCCATCATGATAAGAGACCGTGCAATGGATTGGTACATGGGCTTAGTTGTAAACAATCCAAGAGGAACAACCAGAACGATTGTCGATATCAAGAAGTTTTTGATAAATTAATTCTAGAAGCCTAACTTAGAGGATCAATACATGAATGAGATGATAAATATCATGAAGAAGCCAGGAGAATATGTCTAGGAGATAGACCAAAGATTAAAACGATTGAAGGGAAAGATGAAGTATGTCATGAAAGATATGCATCATAGGCATCTGTTTGTCAATTCATTTCTACCACATCTAGAATACCCCTTGAGACAGTCGAAGTTTCAGACCCAGGAAGAGGCCCTACAGGAAGCCTTGCAACTAGAAGAGAACCAATATCAAAAAACAGATCCAAAAATAGAGGAGCTCAAGGAATACCTGAAGAATATAACATTTCAATTAAACTAGAAAAAGGGTAAGTTGTTTGGTGTACCACATGTAAGACAGAAGGACACCAAAAGAATGAATGCCCAACATGCATGCATTACATGGAAACGGGACTGCCAAACCCTTTTTCATCAGGAGGACTATGGTGTGATATTTTTAAGACACGAGGGAATGATCCATATCACTTCCCAATGATGTCAAAATACCAAGCAGTTCCTAATATTTCATATTACAACTTTTGCAAGTCAGTAGGCCATGATGAAAAAGATTGCAGGATAATGGAGTTGATGAGGGAAAGAACATCAAACACCTATAGGGTGCAGGCATAAATGATGATAGGGAAAGTTGTGCCATAGTTCAACCAAGAACCATCCCCATGTAACATTGTGCCACAAAAATATAACATTGTGCAGCCCCAGTACAATATTGTGCAACCACAGTATAATCCCCCGCAGTATAACCATGTTCCACAGTACAACGCACCATGATGAGATCGAGATGGCTACAGAGGTGGAGGACGAGGTAGAGGAGGCTTTGGAAGAGGTAGAGGAGAAATGGTATTCCATAACTCTCAACAACCCGAACACTTTGCAAGAGAATGTCCACTTCCACCTGTGACATTTATGTATTATTGTGCATCTGATCATGACACAGAAGATTGTCTGAGACTAATGGGGAAGATCCAAAAAAAGAGAAATCGGAACAATCAAAATGTTCAATGGATTTCTACAGAAGAAAGGGATGATGGAAGAAATATCAACATAGTTACGCGCGGAGGAGCTAAGACAGGAGATGATGTAGTAAGACAAGATCCAACACAACACCAATGGGTAAAGAAGAATGTTGAACCACAGATGTAGTTTGGTGTGCAAAGTGAAAAGGATATATTCAAGAAAGCCATAAAATAATTCTTGAAGATGAAAATTTCATCCACATCAACTACACAGTATATTCATGTCGTACCATCGTACAATATGCCTTCATCTCTGGATCACACTAATGAAGCACAACATATAGGAAAAGTAAGTACCATAAAGGCTTTTCTGCAATCTTGCGTTAAAATACTAAATGATCCATCATATGTTAGAGTGCTAACAAATATGGTAGAAATATGTAGCACAAAAGTAGAGGGAAATCTCGAACAAAAAACAATTAATCATTTGCATACGAGGAGGAGAACAAGTAGAGAATTCATATTGAATGCCAACATTGGTGATTTCAACATCGGGGATATCATACTAGATTTAGGATCTGAAATGAATGTACTAACCAATAATACATAGGAATGTATCGGAGAGCCCACATTAGGATATTCACTCGTTCAACTGAAACTAGCAAATTGACACATGGTTATGTCAATTGGAAGGTTAAAGGGTGTGATGATAGATCTGGATGGAGTATGCACTAAAGCCAATTTTGAAGTAACATAAATTGTGGATGGTAGAACACCTTATCCAACATTGCTTGGCTTGTATTGGGGGTTTGATAATCATGCCATAATCAATCTAAAGACGAGGAAGATGACTTTCGATCTAGGCGAGTACAGAGTCATTGTGCCATTGGATCCATTAGAATGAGAAAGGTTTGTAGAACCCACTTGTTTATACGTGGATGAAATTAACCAGTTATACAGAACAACCATGCAAGAAGAATATTATGTGAATCCAACTATGGATGGGGTACTCAGTTGCAAAAGTATCACGTCATGCATGTCAAACTCAGATACAAGGTTGGAGAATTGGCAGCAGAGATTACATGAGTCTCCACAAGAAGGTGCACAAGAATAGACAACACAGTAATATGGGTGGGTATAGAGATAAGAGAACCTCCCAGCTTTCATGGGATGAATGACCTAGAGGAATTCCTCACAAGATACGAAGATAAAGTGTTAGAAAATTAGAGGCTCTTAGATCTAGACATAGAACTCAAATAAACACTTGCACGATGGTGGGGTGCACAAAAAGATACAATCAAGGACTGGTACCAATGTAAGTGATTACTGCGCATCAGATTTGGCATAGAAAAAGGAAACAATGAGCTACAGAGATATGAAGGATAGGGGACACCAGAAGAAAACTTCAAGAAGTGAAAAACATTATGGAAAATGACACCACTAGAAGAATGGCCTCATCACTTTATTCACACAATGTAAGGGATTCCAACAAATTGGTATATAGACCAGGAATTGCGTAGGGGCACTGCATAATGGACAATGTTACAGCCAAATTTATTAGTCACTTTATCATTTAAACATGAGAAACCCAACATATATTCAACACTCAAACAAATCAAAGGGGCGATATTCATTAGGGAACCAGAAGTTGAACTTATGACAAAATATCAACAACAGAAAAAACAAACAGTGAAAGAACTATTGTCATGGTACCATGTGCAGGAAGAAGCACCAAATGAAGATGACCCACACAACATTCATATTATAGAAGTTGAAGGTGAAAGAGGGGTGGAAGGTCCACCTCTGGAATCATAAGTGTTTGTTTCACCGATCAAGGTGAAGAAATTCAACATTGGGATAACTGAGAATCCCAAAATGGCCAACATTGGAGACTACTGGGATGAGAAAACAATAGAAAGAATAATGGAGTTACTGTGCGAGTATAGTGACATGTTCCCAAAAAGATTTACAAAGATGAAATTCATAGCAGGAGAGCTAGGAGAGATGAATATACCTCTCATATATGATGCTAAATCAATCAAACAACGACCATATAGATTGAACCCAATATATAAGTAGAAAGTAAAAGAAGAAATTGACAGAATGTTGGAGGCTATAATCATAGAAGTGGTGGAGGAATATAAATGGGTAAGCCCTATGGTAGTGCAGGATAAGAAGCAAAGAGGGATAAGGATATGTGTCTACCTAAGGAATTTGAATGATTCTTTCCTACATGACCCTTTCTATACCCCTTTCACAGATGAGGTATTAGAGAATGTAGGAGGCTAGGAAGCATACTCATTCACAGATGGATTCTCATGCTACCATATGATCAAGATAGCCCCAGAAGATAGGTACAAGACCACTTTTTCCACAGAATGGGGGTCCTACCAATACACATTCATTCCTTTTGGACTGGATAATGCACCAACAATATTCTCAAGAGTAGTCATAGCCGCATTCAAAGAATTCATCCACCAGTTTTTAGAGGTATATCTAGATGGTTCGACAATCTACAGTCTATTGAAAGACCATGCAAAGGTATTAAGGACGAAGTTGGAAATATGCAGGCAATGTCATATATCATTAAATATCAACAATTTCATCTTTGGGACACCTTTTGGGATACTATTGGGCCATATAGTGTGCAAACAAGGCTTGTTGGTAGATCCTGCAAAGATTGCAATGATTGTCAATTTACCACCACCTAAATTAGTACATCAATTGGGAGAAACATTGGGACACACATGCTACTACATGAAATTCATAAAAGGGTATGCGAAAATCATTGTTGCGATGGAGAAACTATTGAGGAAAGATAGTAAATTTCAATGGAATGAGGACTGCCAGCAAGGATTGGACACTCTAAAAGAGAAAATGGTAAGAACATGAATACTAGTATTCCCAGATTGAGTAAAGACATTCCATGCGCATGTATATGCATAAACGATAAAACTTGGAGTTATTCTGGTGTAGCCAAGAGTAGGAGATTTAGACCATCCTATAACATTTGCAAGCAGAAAATTGTTAGAGTCAAAGAAAAACTACAATACTACAAAAAGGGAAGGCTTAGAAATGGTATGTGCACTACAAAATTTCAGAAACTACCTACTTAGGAAACACTTTAAAATGTTCACAGACCATTCTTCCCTCAAATACCTAGTCAATAAGCCAGTGTTGGGGGCGAGAATGCGTATATGGTTACTGGTGTTTCATGAATTTGACTTTGAAGTGATAGTCAAACCATGGAAGTTGAATGCAGAACTTGATCACCTGTCAAGGATCACCAATGGAGAAGAACCTACTAATTTATAGGACAAATTCATTGATGCACAGTTATTTTCAGTCCAAGTAGTTGATGAATATTTTGTTGAAATCATTCAATACTTAGTACAGGGACAACGCCACAAGAATTCAACAATGCACAGAAGAAACATTTGGTAGTCAGAGCAGCAGAATATCAATTGATTGTAGGACACTTATACAATATGGGTGCAGACAACGTCTTGAGAAGATGTGTACTAGAACATGAAAGACCTAGGATTTTAGCAGAGGCCCATGAAAGAATAGTTGGAGGATGTGATGTATGCTAGACGGTTGGAAAACCTAATAGATAGGAAGATATTCCCCTGAGACCACAAGTAACCTTGCAAGTATTCAAAAAATGGGCAATATATTTTTTGGGACCAATTAATCCACCAACAAAGAGGTCAAGAGAAAGGTATAACATTACCATGATAGAGTACTTAACGAGATGGAAAGAAGCAACACCAATAAAAGATTGCAGTGCGGAGACAAAAACACACTTCCTATTTGAGAAAGTGATCACTAGATTTGGATGCCCAAGGATTTTGATGAGTGACCAAGGAACTCAYTTCATTAACAGTACTATCAGGAATATGACCAAGGAGTTTGAAGTCTATCATCAAAATATTACACCATATCRCCATCAATAAAATGGAAYAGTGGAAGCCTTTAATAAGATTCTAGAAAATTCACTGACAAATATTTTCAATGTCAACAGGGATGATTGGGACTTGAAGATACCCGCAATATTATAGGTATATAGGACTACATGAAAAAATTTGACAAGGCACACACCATTCAGGTTGGTGTATGGACAAGAAGTTGTGGTGCCACTAGAATTTTTGGTACCTAGTCTATGTGTAGCAACAATCACTAACATGACATAATGAGGAATAGTACAAAAAAGGCTCAGTTAGTTGATGGTGATGGAAGAAGATAAGATTCTAGCAGGATTTCCCCAAGAAGTAAAGAAAGAAAGGGACAAATCTTGGCATGACAGACATATTAAAAGGAACAATTTCAAGGAAGGAGACCTAGTCTTGGTGTATGATAGTAAATTTCTTCAGCACCCAGGAAAATTCAAAATGCATTGGCTGAGACCATATGAAGTGAAGACTGTCACAGATGGGGGAGCTGTACCATTGAAATATTTAGGAGGTACATAACTTATAAGAATTATCAATGGAATTTGACTAAATATGTATAGGTACAGTCGACCTCCTAGTACTTAGGAAGTTTTCGCGTAGTAAAGAGTTACATAGATAGTAACAAAAAAGGGGGGGGCAATAAAAATAAGAATAATTCATCACACATGGAGGGCCTCAGCATAATAGGACTAGGCAGATGGAACTGGGCGTTGCAAGAAAACCAGGGTTCGAAAACACAACGTGAAGAAGAGTTGTTAATGGGTAAAAAGGTGCCATGTGTAGGAAACATAACGAAAAGAGGAAAAAGTGACAAGTATTAGTGTGACATAGTTGTCATTTTCCCGACATGCTATAGAGTTGGAAAGAGGGGGGAAAACCGACCCCTTGTTATTTTTTCTAAGGAGAAAAACATTGAGTCGAGTGGAAGAATGATAGAGTGTGGAATTGTGCTACCACTTGGCAAATTGAGAGTTTGTTGTTTGAATTTAACCACCATGTCACCACCATGGGTTGGAGCACCAAGAGAAACGCAACGAAGAAACCATAGTAACACACGGGGACCACAAGGTGGAACTAGTGAGATGCCAACAGTGGTGGATGTGGAAGTAATCCACAAAGCAGAATATGAGAAAACCACATTACATGTGGAGGGAGAGAAACAATCCACACAGGAGCCTGAACAGCTAGTAGAGGATGTCAAGCGAATATAATTTGACGCGTCCAAGGGAAAAGGGCCACATGAAGTGGAACCAGCCATGGAATCCACACAGCAGGGCCTGTAGCTGGAACCGGAGTATGAAACATAGCAAGAGGGGGGAGTACCATCCCCACAAGGGAAAAATAAGTAGAGAGAAGAAAATAGTACGTAGGGTATGCAACACACTCAGGCAGAGCTAAGTATAGTAATGCCAAAAAATTCCCAATGAAGTGAAAATTGGGGATAAGATGGTAGGAGGAGTTGATGGCCTTAAATACTCTGGACATGATCTCTCAGTTGCCATAAAGTTCCCAAATTTGGAAGTGGAGAGCTACCTAGAGAGAAGGGGAGAGGGCTCATCAGGAACGCCACTATTGGAGCCTGCACAGTGGATCCTAGGCATGTACAACAAAGGTATCATGAACCTCTTAGATATACCACACTTCGGGTGTGGGAAATACATAAATGCATGTGTTAAAAATTTGCTAGAAAGGGTGCACTGAGGCATCCTTTGGATGGACAAGACAACACCGATCAATGTTTACCTCATCACAGATATTACAGAGCTACCAACAGATGGGGAGAAGTCTGAGAAATACCTAGAAGAAAGACTCGGGAAAAGGCCATATCCAATGAGATTAAAGTGAAGTATGATGCAGAGAGGGGGAATAGAGGAATCATGATCAATGGAATCAATGATCCTGTGACTCATATTGCAACCATATTTCTCGGTTACAAATTAATGTGCAAGTGTCGAAAAGAAGAAGTTCTCGTAGGAGTAGTAGCAGTTGTGGCACAGTGCGCAAAGGGGGGATCGATGAGCTAGGCCTGTACCTACTATAATCATTCCTAGAAGACTTTAAGGATGCGAAATACTGGGGATCTGAGTTCTGCTATTCATTTTTACTCATCCTCATTGCACTTATGGGATGGCACAAACCAACATATACGATGCTCCTGACAAGGATAGGAAAATGTGGCGATGAGTGCTACACGTCGCTGTGAAGCACAATAGATCCCAAGGTAAAAAAATTCAACAATGATATGTCTACATAGTACTTAATAGAGATTCATAACAATGTGGCAGATACATGGAGGATCTCACCAGAAACTGTCTTGGAGTATGGACAGATAGCAAATTTTTGTGCATCACATCACAACATGTGGCTACAGGAAAAGAAGGACCCAACCAAGGAGTGGTTTCAACTGAAGTATCATGTGACGATGTATGACATACACATGGAGGTCCAAGAGTGGCCTTAGGAATGGAAAGTACCATATTTTCCAAGAGCAACGCCACCAATACAAGTCTAAACACAGGGTATCATAGTCCCTGCATAGGAGATAAGTAGGAATGATGCTAGGCAGCAAAAGAAAACAACAATAGAGAAAGTGGGGGCAAGAAAATTCATTCAAAAGAAGATGAGGACACAAAATAAGTCACAACATGGTCCTACACAGGGTCCATAGGCTATAGAGTAGGCACCGAGAGGACCGACGGGACATTTTAGTGTAGAGGAAGTGCAGACAGAGGCACAAGATGTAACCATGGACGAAGAAGTTGAGTAGGATATCGGCATGGATACAAAAATGCCAAAAGAATATGAACAACCAAACACCCAAAGAAAGAGAACAACAAAGAAAGTAAGTGGCGCCAGGAAGAAATCAAAGGCCCACATGAAACAAATGGAAACGTCACTGACAATAGACAACAAAGAATTAATAGCCATGACAATAGAAGATTGATTATCAGAAGTATGGGAAAATGCAGAAAACCATCGAGATTCAATTTTGGAATGGGTACAGGAGGTAAAAATTGTGCTAGAACACTTGAGGATCAAGGAAGAACAACAATAAAAGGACAAACTAGCGCTAGTAAGAGAAGGAGGACCTGTTGGAAAAAAATACAAATCACAGTACAAGAAAGTGCTAACTTTATCATAACACCTAGTATGTTGTTCATCGATGAGGAAACAACACAGAAGCTCATGAAGGATATCAAAAAGTTAGACTTGTTGATGCCCAAGATACCAACAAAGGTGTTGTATAAGTTACAGGTTAGCGTCGTTGATCCGGGATCTTTTCATTAGGTAACTTATTAAAGAACTATATTAAATGAGCATAAACTAAAGTACACCATAAAGAA
Organism: Picea sitchensis; assembly: GCA_010110895.2. Lineage (NCBI taxonomy): Eukaryota > Viridiplantae > Streptophyta > Pinopsida > Pinales > Pinaceae > Picea > Picea sitchensis. Next base: position 75,463 of record SNQJ01S0029059.1, on the reverse strand, counting down.
GGAAAAATTCAAAAGGAAAGAGACATAAGCATGAAATATGAACACAAAGAACTTGATAATGGAGTTTTTCCCTGGTGGACTATGCCTCTAGGTCCTTCTCTCAAATGGGTAGGTCTTTTTATTAACTCCACAAAATAATTGGGAAAAATACATAAGTATACCTCATTATGGAATTAAGCTACATAAGATTTGCTTAGATCAAAAACTAACACCACCACTACGTTCGTGGCATCGTTTTACCTAAAAATGATTGTCTCCACACCTCGATCTGATTCGAACACTTTTTGGCCCAAGAGGCACCCTTTCCTTGGTTTGTGTGCCACTGCTCTTGAAATAAATGACTGAAAATTTTGAACTTCATGCCAAAATCTCAAAAATCATGCCCAAGTCTGTACAGATCTGTACGGTCATGCTTGGCCTCACCTCTTGTTCTCTTGTTTTCTGAATGCACTGGTGAACACCACCTTTTATACTAAAACTGGGCAGTTATGCAGTAATGAGGTTGTTGGCGCGTTGGTAGGCAGAGCTAAATTTAGAGTGTTTAGTTGGAAGAGGTCCCTCGGTTGAATCCCACAGGCCTCCCCTTTCTGGAAAACCATTACAACTAGATTTTGGCACGCCCTGCCAAATTCGGCAGGCAGCCACTAAAAAGGTGGTATGGTAATTAACTGGCAGAACATGATATATTTGGTGGTAGTTGAATAAGCCCCTAGGATAGCAGAATCATTGATCGTATAGGCTAAACATGTAATCATGGGTTGGGCCGAAGGGCTAGCCCCTTTCCTTTGGTGCCCATAGTTCAAACTTTAAACTTAAATATAATTCTTACCATATTACAAGCAAGCAACATATTGTGGTGTATTGGTAGCATGGAGTTGTGGGGCCTTTGGGCTAATGAGAGGTCATGATTTTGACTCCTATGGAGTCATAAAAATTTTACACCTACCAACCATTGGAGGGGTTCCATGCGGAATCCCATGACTCGGCCATGTGGCACCATATAATTTGTCCAAGAAAATGCCACTTGTCACCACATAACTTGCCCACATGTCTATTGGGTATGTGTTATATTATTTTCACGAGTAGTAGTGTCTGAGCGTTGCGTTGGGTGCAAAAGGGGGGGTGAAAGGGTGCGAATTCCCCTTGCATGGGGATTCGGGGGAAAATCCCTCAAGAAAAAAATTTCTTCCTCGGAAAATGTGTCACATATTTAGGTGGTTTTTCGGCACATGGTTTCTTTGTCGATGGTTTTCTATTTTCGGTTAAGGATTTAGGGTTTTTGACTAATCCAAGTCATTGGGTTACGTTTTTTGATGTCGTTGGATCCTATATATATATATTGTATTGTAAACAATGTATCACAATGAATGAATATAGAATATGTTGGTTTTCCCGGTTTGGGTTTCCAGGGGAAAAATCTCTGTGTAATGTTTGTATTTGCCATTGTATATTTTCTGTTCTTTTACTCAAAATATGTTTGCAGTAAATATTGTACAAGGTTACTATCTACAGTGTCTACCATTACCCTATATGATCTTTCCATTCCATCCCCATGCCAACTCACCTTTACAGATGTGCCACATGTCACCCTTGCAGTGGTGCCATGTGTCACCTTGACTTCTTGACTTTTGACCAAGTTTGACCTGATCTTTGATTGCTTATAACTTTTTATCCGTAACTATGTTTGACGATTCATTTGCGTCATTAGAAATCTTGTGATTCGCTCTTCACGATCATTCCATTTTAATTGAGTTTTGAAAACTTTTTTTTTTCCCTTTGTTGTTTGTTGAAGCCATTTTGAGCATCATGATTTGCCTCTGTGCATTTTGAGTTGTTCTTAACCTTCTCTGGATCCTTTTTGGATCATTCACACAGGAGATTTAGTCCATATCAAGGTATGACACGACAAATCTACAAATAGTGCAAGAATAAAAAATGGTACTAAAGGAAGCCATCAGCTAGGAAGGGTAGAGGAAAGAGATATCGTAGAAAAAAGTGGACCAGATAGAGACCTAGATAGATGCAGTATTTCAATCTGTCTCAAATGAAACAATATCAAAGGAAACATATTCATAGGAGAATATAACAAATATAGTGTAGACTCTACAACAATATAAAGAGCAGATCAAGGAACTGGAGGAGCGTGCGGTACCTACGACTACCTTGAGAGTCTGAGTGCAGAGAGAGAAATATGCGACAGTCACTGCAAAAAACATCATACAAAACATGCATAGGGTGGTAGAACTGCTAGACAAGAGAGGCCATATATGGACCCAGTTATTAGAATATGGGATCCTACAAGAGCTGCAAGGAAAGGAAGATAAATTGCACGCAGCAATGGAAGATGTCAAGCAGCGATAGAGGACAATGGCATTGCCAGAGAAGATTAAGATGATCGCATAAAGGAAGAACCTTAAGGAATAAGAAAAAGAGGTACATGCACATAAAATCACACGGCATGCTCATTTGAATCCCCTACAGGAAAAGATAGAACAATTAGTTGTGGAAATAGACATAGTGAAAGCATGCCTCAAATAGATAGGCTTGGAGAGGGATGAGATATTAATACCGCCAGTCATTGCGTAGGTGGTTGAAGCCATGAAAAAGAGTATCCAAGATTAGGAGAAGTGCCAATGGATAGTAGAAATGTATGAAGCACTGGCACAAGCAGTGGTAGACATAGGAGTTAAGAAGTGACTCAGGATGAGTCACGATGTTAGTGTTGGGGTCCTATTGGGTGCAGGCTAGCTTTGAGGGAAGGGCATGACATGGGAGGTGAATGAGCATGTAGAAGGATCAACACGTGTAAAATAGACGTGCATGCAGAAGAGGAAGGCATGCAAGAAGACATAGCCAGGATAGGGTTAGGGTTTTGGTAAGAGAATGTAATGGCTAGTAAGCCAAAAATATGCATAAATAGGTACCTATGAGGCCTAGGTAAATGGGTTTGGTGTTGGTTGGATGCTAGTGTGTTCAAACATTGTTAGTAGTTGTTATTTCTTTATGTGACTATAATTCCGATGTAATTTTGTAAGTTGTTGAGTTAGGAAGAGGGGTTAAGGTAGATCTTGAGGGTTGGATCATATGTTGAGGATCCTGGTGCAATCTAGTCCACCTCATTGTAATGTCTTGACCTGTTTTGAGGAAGCATTGTAAAGCGTGTGGCACTATAGGTTTGAATCAAAGATAATAAAAGAGTAGAATAGCCAAATCCTTGTGGATGTAGCCTAGGAGGGGTGAACCATGGTAGACCCTGCATTGTGTGATTGAATGTTATGAATATTCTTTGATGTTGATGATTAGATGTTATATAATGAATGAAGTAATTAGTTAGATCTAATATTGTACATGCATGAGTAAGAATGACAGGGTAATAAATCTATATGTATGAACTAGTGCATTATTAAAGGTCAGTGAGGTTAATCACAAATCCCCACTCATTCCCAGGTTGCAAGAATCTGAGCATTGTAGCCACCCATAAGACTATATCAAGTGAGACTGCACAGTACATCTTGTGCGTTGCATTTCCTTCTGGTTTACTAGGAGGGCTGATAGTTTTAGAGGGATTTTGTTGGAATCTTGTTTAAATTTGAACCTGGGTCAACTTATGACATTAAATTAATATCAGAGTAGATAAAGTAATAACCAACATCGAGCATGGATCCAAGAGCTATTTCATCTCCCGAAGAAGATCACATGTATAAGGATTTCCCTCACAGAAGGAACAATTTTTCAAATAACAATAACTTTCTTCTCAAGACTTAGAATTGAGCATGAAAGTAGGCATTGGATAGGTCTTGGACAATAGAATATAACTATTTGCCTAGAAAATTGATCTGGACAGTCTGTTTCTTGGGAAATCAGAAGAAATAATTATGATGCAATACTGAATCAGAATTGTACATAATTGTTAAATCAATTAGTTTAACAAGTTATATTGGATGCACATTTTTCATAGTTAACAACAATTAGAGTAGAACATGATCAACACATATTTCAAAGGGATGGAAGATACACAGGGGGCTTACATCCATGATGATGACATTAGAGGGATATATGTCAATATGGGTAATGAAGGTACAAACTCAAATGGACATGGAGAAGGAAAGGAAGAAAATCATGAACTTGGTGGAGACCATTAAAATTTTTCAAAAGGATGTCCAAAGTTATAAAGTTGATAATGAGAGGCTTATGAAATCCAAGGAGGAGCAGGAGAACTTCAACATAAATTTAATACAAAGCTTGGGATGAATAGAAAATAAGATGGATAAGGAGAATGACTCAATCAAATCAAGAAGTCACAGGTCTCATGATGAGAGGAGAAGAATAAGAAGTGTTGGCAGACATCACCATCACTCTCCAAGGCATTCAACTAGGAGATCACATCGTATTTCAAGTCCATCCCCTGTCAGGAAGCTTAAGAGGAGGTATGGGGTGGATGAGCTACAAGGATAAATGAACAAAATCAAGCCTCCTACATTTGATGGTGAGCACAAGAAGGATGAAGATGCAGAGACATGGCTTCTAGTCTTGAGAAAGTATTTTCAATTGCATACTCACTCTTCACATGAAGAAGGAAGAATTTTCATCTATCATCTCAAGGGAAAGGAATCCATGTGGTGGGACCAATTTGTGCAGGTGCAACACATTAATGAGAAAAATGTTACTTGGAAGGAATTCAAGGGGTATTTTCAAAAGAAATACTTGACTAAGAGATACTATGACAAAAAAATGGATTTCTTTGAACTCAATCTTGGGAATATGAACATAGATGAATGTGAAAGAAGATTTTTATAACTGCTAAAGTATGTTTCTTTCTTCCAGGAAGAGTCGGTTAAGATTCAAAGGTATTTGAGTGGACAACCATCATTTTTCAGTGACAAGATACAATATGATGATCCCAAAACATTGGAGGAGACCATAAGGATAGATAAATTCCTTTATGATCAACATAAAGGTAGGCCAACTTTCCAAAAAGATTGGGAAGACAAGAAGAAAAAAATATGGAACAGAGGAAGAAGGGGAATAATTCACCATTCTGCATAAATAATCCTTAAGGATAGCCAACTTCTAGAGAACCCGAAATGATTGAGACAGGGGGGGAAATACTAAGGAATCCACCTATTCAATGTTCTAGTTGTGGGGGAGATCATTTTCCTCACATAGGTGAAAAAGTGAGGATTATTCACAATGTACAGCAAGATGATACAATGGAGGACATGGGCATAAATGTACCTAGGATCTATGCAGTCTTGGACAACAATAAAGTTGAGTTTTAGTCACATATGATTGAAGTGGAAGGTAATATCAACTACCAAACCATTGTTATTTTAATTGATTTAGGAGCTATTCATAGTTATATAGATCCTAATATGGTGGAAATATTGCATTTTCTAAGAATAAATCTTGGAAAATCTTAGTTGGTGTAGCTGGCTACTGGAACTAAAAGAAAACTTAATGAGATGGTTAAGACATATCCAATGGACATGAATGGATTGAGCACCAGGACAGATTTGAACATCTTACCTTTAGGTTCCTATGATTGTATAATTGGTATGGATTGGTTGGACCAACACCATGTTATCCTTGATTTTTATAATAAGTCATTTACTTTTTAGGATGAGGAAGGGAACCTAAGGAGAGTACAGGGAATTCTCAAGGCAGTAAGTGTCAGAGAAATTTCAACATTGCAACTGAAGAAAAGTTACAGAAAAGGGTGTAAAATATTTGCAGCACATATGGAAGAGACACCTAAAGATAAGGTGTCAAATATTGAATAGTATGCAGTCCTAAAAGAGTTTGAAGATGTATTTAAAGAAATACCAGGTTTACCCCATAAAATAGATATTGATTTCTCCATCAATATAATGCCTAGAGCAGCCCCAATATTCAAGACCCCTTATAGGATGAGTACACCAAAATGGAAGGTGTTAGCACATAAACTTGTCAAAGTCTTGTGAGTTGTATTTTCTACCTAGGTCTATGATTTTATCTGTCTTTCCTCCTTTTGCAGAACTGATCATAGGTTTTCTTTCCCAGCTAGTAGTATTTTTTATTCTTGCATGCACTCGTCTGATTGACCTATTTTCCTCATTGGATCACATAAAATCCATTGTTCCTAGGCCCTTATGTTTTCCCCTAATAGTGATCACCTTTCTCCTTATCCATGTCACTAATTCTTTTAGCTTCCCGAGCCTTCATCCAGTCATCCAAGTATCCATTCACAAACCCCAGTCACAACCACCAAGTTCAACACTTGAAGCATTTTGAGGTGGACGCAAATCAAGTGAGAGGGAAAATATCCTTCAAGTAGATCATATCAACAACCACCAGGTGATCGGAATCATGAAGTTGCACCAAGTTTAACATCGAACAGATTTTTGAAATTTCGAGGCCAATTTGAGTCATTGATCCTAGAAAGGACATGTGGCACAAGGCTAGAATTTCGCTAACTCATAGAATGGAGAACTCAATGGGATGAGTTATGAGAACTCACGAAAAGCAAGGTCACAAAATGATCTAGGCCATCTATTTCAGAGGGGCACGTGGCACATGATCTGATCCAAAGAGAAATCCTTACCAGAAGGGTCGAGGTGAGAAGTGTCAATGGTATGAGGTCCCAAATGTCGATGTGATCTGGGTCATCCGATCAAAGGGGATGCATGGCACCCGATTTGAGGAATCACAATTTCGTGAATCTGAGGTTTGAGCATGAAGCACCTCGTGAACTCGTGAAATGCAAAATTGTGGCATGCCTATGATTTGGGCCCACGGTCATAACCTGGGGTCGTATGGAAAATCAGGGCCATAAATAAAGTAGGTTCCTGTCAAGTATAAAGCGGTTGAAGTGTTCAAGGAACCAATCATGGCCATCAGTTTCAAGGAAGATCCAACCATTGATCCAAGTGGACTGTTTCGTGGTATCGGGCATCGAAACAATGTGAATCAAGGGGAGTGAGAACTACCTATATGTGAAGTCCCAAAATACCATTCAGTTAAGAACAAGTTCATAGCCCATGGTCATGTGGGGCGATGAAAGGAGTTGTGAAAAATACCAAAGCACCCGATTTGGTCACTAAGAAAGATCTGCACAGCCTCGGGGCACCATAATTGACTCAAAGGAATTATGGGCACTGCCTAGAACATTCATGGATGTCAGATTCTATCCTAGTCTTGGTGAAGGTAGTTAATGAAAATGGGGAAGGTGGTTGAAACCTCATTTCACCACATAAATGGAAAACATGGAATACCTAGCCATGGGGGGTAGACTGTCGACTGAAAATTCCTTGTCATGGATTTTCTTGTAAAATCCCATACTGTCTGAGTTTGCGTCTTATAGAGGAAAGCATGTGCAGTCTGACAGAAGAAGAAGAAAATGACAATATTTGAATGCAATGGTCCAATCATGTCCCTGAGAGTCGCAAGTTGTTCTAAGTATAAATACTCAGTTGAAATATTTTGTTATGGTCGATGGTAGAGCAAAGCTCCCATATTGTAAAGTTTTAGTAAAGCCTTTGGATTCTGGTTATGTATCTATATTTGAGACTTCTTGTTTAGTCTTAGTCAGCTTTCTTCCTCCATATTTATATGTGTATGATATTGAATGTTCATGATTGAAGGATTCACATGGATTGTTGTGACTATGTTGTAATGGATGTTTGATTGCAGTATTGCTATAACATTTTCAATTTCCTGGAGTTCTGAATCTAAGAAGATCTTTCTTTCTGAATTTTTCCTCCTTAGGTTGTTGGAAGACTGGATGTCCACAACAAACCTCTTCGCTCTCCTCAAGTTCTCCCCCCTACTCACCACTATACCCAACTTACTGACTGAAGTTAAACCAAGACCTCACCTGCTCATGCATATCAGTCCAGTTTTCTAAGTTAAAAAGATATTTTCCTGAGTCTGCATCCATTAGACCGCCTTTAAACTATTCATTGTGACATAAAATGGATGCAGCAATCTAGAGGTGACTTCTGGTGCTAACATTTCTGTCGCCGTTGCCGGGGAAGAAATTGAATATTTCCCCTAAGATTGAACGGCAAATATTACTAGTTATGAAGGTGCATCAAGACTTATTACATCAAATATTGAAGCTGTGCGCCTGGCGAATCCACTGTGGTGACTCCATTGATGCGAATCCATTGGTGACTCCACTATTTTAGCTATGGCTTCTAGAGGAAGACACACTAGGTCTACTCCACAACTGCCTCTAGCAACTCCTGAAGCAAACCCAGAGAAAATTGTCATAAGAATAAAGACCCTTCAAGAATGTACTTCAACTGCTAAACCAGGTATTTCTGATAATTTTCACCATCCTCCTATAATAACTCCAATAGTTATTTCTCCTTTTTCGGTTACACCCTCTGTTGGAGTTTCTAGGATTTTAAATTTTGGGAGTGTTCTTGTTGTTTTTTCCCCTCCTGGTCTGGGATTGGAGGGAGAAATCCTTGTCACTTCTCTCTCCTCTGAATTTGTATCGTTTTTTATCTTTAGGACCGTAGAAGATTTTCCCACTCTGGGTTATACCACCCCTTCTCCTATTAGAGTTACTGTCTTTTTAGAAATGGTAGCTCTTGTTCTCTCAAACCTTGTAACCTTTTCTTCAAATCCTCTGTTGTTTCCCCTTCCCCCTAGAATTTTGGTCCCAGTCTCCCATGTTCGAACCTCTTCCCCTCCTAGTTCTCCTCCACCTATCATCCCCATGGCAGGGGCCAATCCTCCTAGGAACAGGATGGATTCCATAGTGGATGAAATATATGCTCCTCTAGTCCTACCTCAGCCCATGAATGCTCTTCATGTTGGAGATTAACTAAAATACATGCCTAAGTTCACTGGAGAAGAGGAAATCACTACTGAAGAGCACCTTGTTGCCTTCTACAGTTATGCAGACAATCTAAATATTGAAAATGAAGATGTCTGGATGAGAGTTTTTTTCCAGAGCCTTGATGGTGAGGTTAGAAAATGGTTTAGGGGATTGACTCCTAGATCTATTGCTGGGATTGAGGCTCTGGATGATGTTTTCTTGAGCCAGTGAGGGGATAAAAAAGACTTTATGTATTATATCACTGAGTTTGGATCTCTGAAAATAAAAGAGAGAATATTTCTCCAAATTCTCCAAAATATTCAATAAAATGCACAATAATATCCTTACTGAGATAAAAACCTACAGAAGCCTCTTCCAAAATTACTTATTCTAGTGATTTTGATCCTGATTCTGCCTCCAAGGAGAGCTACTTCCTTGGCTCACATGCAATATGCAGCCCTAGAAGTAGAATCCAATGTGTTGGCAGTTGACAGACTTAGGAGAAAAGCCGACAGAGACAGAGGAAGGGGAAGATCTGAGGCCTCAACCTCTAGTTCTTCTGCATCTCACCCTCAATTAGATGAATTGACCAAGATGGTGAAGTCCCTATCTGCAGAGATGGAGAAGATGCAACTCGAAGAGAAGAAAGGTTATAAGAACATCCAAAATACTGATAACATATGCAAATTCAAAAGGTCAAATAGAAATTCCCCTCAAATACTCCTGAGAGAGCCTAGAAACAGAGAGAGGGATGATCAGAAAATCCAAACACCTCTCCAAAATAACCTAGTTGTTGATGAAGAGAGGGAAGAACAAGAAATTGACCTTGAAATTCAATGCATTGGAGACACCTCCCCATTTCCCCATTTGAATCAATCGACATATGAGGAGTATCTCATGGATAGTTAGCTAAACACGTTGAGTAAGGGAGACAAGGCCAGTAGCAGCCAAAATAGATACAACCTCAGGTCCAAGAAGAAAGAAGGAAAGCCTGATGTTCTTGAGCAGTCTTCCAAAGTAGAAAAGCCTGCTAAAGATGTAGCAAATGGTAGCGAAAGTAACAAAGGTCAATATCCCTCTCCAGTGGCTAAAATTCTTGTCCGAGAGGTAAAATAGGTTCCAAATCCCACATCCCTTTGAATTTTGAGCATGAAATTCAAAAGATTAGAATCCATGTGCCCCTTTCAGAGCTAGTCAAACATGAAGATTTTAAAAGGAGCCTTTCTAAGATATTGCAGCCCGAGCCCTCATTTCATCCCTCAGACTCAATAAATTTGAAATATTAAAAGACATTTGTCATCCTAGTTTCGATGGTAGAATATAGAGACGATTCATCTCCTCCCTTCTATACCTCACTGAACATACATGATAAAGAGATACACAATTTCCTGATGGATTATGGGGCGTCTCATAATCTCATGCCTAAAACTGTCATGGAAGAGTTAGGATTGGAAATTACAAAATCTTACCATCATCTGTATTCTTTTGACTCTAGGAGAGTGCAATCTCTGGGGGTGATTAAAGACCTAGTTGTCACCTTGTTTCAACTGCCTATGAAAAGTGTGGTCATGTACATTGTAGTAGTTGATGTTGCCCCCAAGTTTGGCATGCTCTTGTCAAGATATTGGATAAAAAGACTTGGGGGAACATTACAAATGGACCTCACATATGCTACCATTGCAGTATTCGGAGGGGAGCATAGAAGACTGTATAGAGAAGCTGAGTTGGCCTACATTATCAGTGATGAAGTAGACCCTACCAATCATCCTACATTTTCCCTTGATAGTGATTTAGGATCTGTCTTATTGCAGCTCACCGACACCACTGAGCTTCCTCTTGATATCAAAAAATCCATTACTCTCTATGAAGATTCTCCTCCAATTACCTCTATGTGGAAAATTTTCTTTGATGGAGCCTCTTCTAGAGAAGGATCTGGTGTTGGAGTGGTTTTTTTTTTCCCTGCTCAGGAAACCATATCTCTGTCACATAAGTTAGATTTTGAAACTACCAATAATGTGGTAGAATATGAATCTCTTATTCTAGGATTGAGGGCCGCAAAGGACATGGGGATTAAAGATATATCAGTGTTTGGCGATGCTGAGTTGAGTGTCTAGCAGGTTATAAATGTGTATCAGGCCAAACACCCTTGGCTCATAAGTTACAGGAACAAAGTGTGGGACCTCATTGACAATTTCTTATCAGCCTTCAACATTTCATTTATTCCAAGAGAAGAAAATAATATGGCTGATTCTCTGGCCATTTCAGCGTGCCAGTTCAATATCCCACTACCACCTAAACTCAGGTATGATATAGAAGTGAAATACATACCCTCTATACCTGACAATGTCAAGCATTAGAAGGTGTTTAAGGATGATCTCGAAGTCAAAAGGTTCCTGGAAATTTTTGATGATTTGTTTTCATTACACATTGATCAAGATCTTGATCTTGAAGTAGATCCCCACATTGGCCTTTATCTGAAAAAAATTGTTAATCATCATATTGTGCAGTTACCAAGAAATCACATCCCCAAGGGACTAGTCCCTTTAGAAATATTATTTGACAGAAATGATGTCGAAGTAAAGGGTAAAATCTCAAATGATGATGTCTGAGTGCAATATTGGCATAGAATAGGATCCAAAGTTTGTCAAGTTGTCAAGAAGATTGTCAAGGGAGCAGAGAGCCAAGTATGTTGAGCTATTGAAATGATTTTTTGATGTGTTTTACTAGACCTATGAAGACATCTAAACATATGACACTAGTTTCATTGAGCACAAGATCCCACTGAAGGAGGAATCCAAACCATTTAGGTAGAAACTAAAATCAATAAATCCTATGTTGCTGCCTATTATGGAAAAGGAGGTAAAGAATTTGTTGGATGCCCAAATCATTGTCCCTTTGAGATATTATGAGTGGGTAGCCAACCTAGTCCCAGTGAGAAAGAAGAGTGGAGAAATCATACCGTGTGTCGATTTCATAAATCTGGACAGGAGCTCTAAGAAGGATAATTACCCTTTATCAAAGATGGAACACATATTGCAGAGGGTGATAGGCGCATCCATGATTTCCATGATTGATGGATTTTCTGGCTACAGCTAGATCTCTATCATTCCTGAAGACAGATAAAAGACAACCTTCACCACTCCTTGGGGCACATTCATGTATGTCAAAATTACTTTGGATTGATGAACACAGGAGCAACCTTTCAGCAAGCCATGGACATCGCCTTCATTGGAGAAAGATATAAGTTCATGATCATTTATCTGGATGACATAATAGTCTTCTCCAAATCTGATAAAGAACATTCTCAACATCTGAGGAAAGTCTTCTCGAAATGCAGAAGCTTTGGTCTTTCCCTAAATCCCAAGAAGTCTTTATTTTCCATGAAGGAGGGAAATTTTCTAGGGCACACAATATCAACTAATGGGGCCAAAATTGATTCAAACAGGGTGGAAGATATTCAAGCTCCATCACTTCCCCAGTCCAAGAATGAATTTCAGTCCTTCTTGGGAAAAATAAATTTTTGAGAAGGTTTTCTTCAAATTTTGTTGAATTAGTGAAACATATAACAACCATGCTCAGAAAGGGTAATGAAGTAAAGTGGACTGTTGAGTCCCGAGAATCCTTTAGCTAGATAAAGAAGGCATTGACCAAGGCACCTATGCTTATTAGTCCTGATTGTTCTAAGGATTTTTTTATCTTCTCTTTTTCTTATTTTGACACAGTGGCAGTTGTCTTATTGCAAAAGAATTATGAAGGGATTGAGAAGCCTATTTCCTTTTTCAGCGGAGCATTGAGGGATGCAGAGATCAAATATGACATCATGGAGAAGCAGGCATATGCCTTGGTGAAATCTCTCAAGGATTTCAGAGTTCATGTTTTTCATTCGAAAATCATCGTGTATGTTCCTTCAGCTTCTGTGAAGGACATTCTCATTCAGCATGACATAGATGGGAAAAGGAGCAAGTGGATTTCCAAAATCCTTGAATTTGATCTAGAAATAAACCCCACCAAGCTAGTTAAAGGCCAAGGTTTAGCCAAGTTGTTGGCTAAATCTAATCATAAATATTTGGGGGTTAACTTCATCAACACTTGATCAGAAAACCACCAGGCTGAAGTGCCTAATAAAAGTGTTCAGGACAACCCTTATTTGGAAGAATGCGCCTAATACAAAGATACTATGTTTTTCTGCAGAAGTTAAGACCCCTTGATGGTATGGGAAGGAGAAAGTTAAGATATTTAAAGCTCAAAGCTATCAGATATTGTCTTGTTGGCCAGGTTTTGTATTGGAAAGACCCTCTAGGAGTACTTATGAGATGTTTAGACCCATAAGAGGCCCAGAAAATAATATTTTATTTCCATGACAGCCCCTGTGGGGGACATCACTTCTGGAAAATCACAGCCTACAAAATTGTTAGGTTTGGGTATTACTGGCCTACTCTATTTGTTGATGTATATGCGAAAATCAGGGCTTGTATTAAATGTCATAAATTCTCTGGAAAGCAGCAACTCAAGTCCTGGCCATTGAATCCTGTAATAACTTCGAGGCCCTTTCAGCAATGGGGCCTGGATATTATCGGGGAGATTCATCCTCCTTCATGTGGTCAGCACAGATGGATTTTAGCTACAACAGATTTTTTCACCAAATGGATAGAAACTATCACCACCAGGAGTGCTTCTCACCAGGTGATCATCGATTTTCTTGAATATATTATGGAAAGGTTTGGTTTTCTGAACAAAATCATCACTGATAATGTTGCATCCTTCGAAGATGAAATATTGATCAAATTCTGTGAGTAGTTCAGAATTTCGTTGATCCACTCTACCCCTTGCTATCTGAAAGGAAATGGATTAGCGGAGTCCTCTAACAAGATCCTTATAAAGATTATTAAAATATTGTTAGAGGACAACAAAAAATCATGGGATTCAAATCTCAAATTTTCTCTATGGGCTGATAGAGTAACAACAAAGAGGTCTATGGGGATTTCCCCTTTTCAGATTGTATATGGGATGGAAGAAGTTTTCCCTTCTCAACTTGCCCTGCCTGTAGCAAAATTCCTCCAAGACTGCCAAGAAGAGCCTGATGACATGATCAAGAGAATTCATCAGTTGATAGAAGTCTATCAGACTAGAGAGAAGATATTGGACAGGGTCCATGACCTCCATTAGAATATCAAGCAAGCCTTTGACAGAAAGGAAAGAAAAGAGGATTTCCAGTTGGGATACTGTTGGGACCAGGATGAAGTGGAAAGAAGGATGATCGTGAGAAAGAAAGTGTGCAGAAACAGAAGTAACAGCTGGAAGGTAACACAACACGTGCGCATGCAAGAAAGCGTGCACAAGGAAAATGATAGCTAGAGGAAGAACAACGCGCGTGCATGGGAGGAAGACCTAACATTGGTATGGTTAGGGTTTTGGTAATACATTATAAACGGTTGAAGAGCCCAATATATATAAATAGAGATACACAGGTATCAGAGGAGGTCGATTCTCTTTTGTATTAGTTTAGTTTTTGTAATACTCTATCGTAGCTAGATATGAGTTGATGTGTTATGTAATATGGTCATGGACCAAGTTTGTAAGTTGTTGAGCTAGAACATAGGAGAGGAGGAAGATCTGAGGATTAGATCATAGGTTGTGGAGCCTGGTGCGATCTAGTTCGCCTCATACAGATCGTATCCATCAAAGGGAATTGTAAGAACATGATGCTGAAAATGCAAAACTATCATAATAAAAGAGACAAGATCCAAATATTTGTGGACATATCCCAAGAGGGGGTGAACCACGATAATATCTGTGTAATGTGATGAATGCATGTACCTCTTTGATTCTTTCAGCAGTTCATTATTATGCTTAATAAATGAGTCAATATATTGTTATGAATTATCATTATGTTGTTCGGGAATTAAACTGTGAAATGGAAACGTGCACCCATGAGGAATAAGTAGATTACATTCACATTTCGTAGTGCATGGATCTAGTTAATAAACCCCTATCGCATACTGAATCCTAGGCTATAAACACCTAAGTCTTACAATCACCCATTTAAAGCTATCTCGAGTGAGACTGTGCAGTACATTATATGTATTGTGATGCCTTCTGGTTTACTAGGAGGGCCAATAGTCTTATAGGCTTTGTTGGAAACCTGAAAGACATGAACCCTAGGTCAATAAATTAGAGAATAGAAGAGAGTGGTTAAAAACCAACAAATTGTTATGTTGTCGTGTTAGAAGGAACAAGAGAGGGTTGAGTAGACGAGATAGATTGCACGAGAAAAGAACGAGTGAAACAAGAAGACCAATGAGCCATTAGAATGGAATGTTAAGACCGTGGAACCCCACGAAATAAGAAATCGAAGGTTGCTTGAGAACCAAAGAGATAGAGTTTTCCCAGAAAGACAATAGAAACCCTAGACTCACACCTCGCAAATATTTGGATAAATACATATTTACTGATTTACATGAAGTCTTTTTTTGTGATTTTCCACATCTACTACAGGAGTGGATACTAAGGTTGAAGGATACCCACGTGATGAACCGGTTTCAATAGCTAGAGTGGACGTCGGTACAGATTGATCAGTTATAGGAGGTGAACAACAAATTCACCCGCACAGTAGACTTTTGGCTTGACAGTATTGTGGCAGGCTTCATCACTGAATTTGCAGTTGACATAGCAAAGTCATACAACGCAAAAGAGAAATAATTTCTACATGGACCTTGAGGAAGGTGCATTCAATCTTTGTATACTTCTATTAAGATACTGCTATTTAACAAAGTTGTAATGACAATGGAATCAAATAGATAAACTTCCCTACCTGCATGGGGGAAGGGGGGAAGCACTGAAAGAGAGAGGATAAATGGAAGGAAGTGAGGAGAAAGGAAATAAGGAGGAGGCACCCTTGGACCCGATCATGATGATGACGACCAGATCAAGTGGATCTTGGCATCATCAAGAATGATGCGTAGTGGAGTAAACTACCAATATAAGGTGAATACCAAGAAGAGAACTGTAGCCATGATGAAAGGCTTAGTGAGCAATGAGGAAGAGGTAGAGGATCTTCGGGATGTGGATCAGATTGAGGAAATCCTGCACGCAACATACGAGAGGAAGATGAGAGGCCCAAGAATGGGAGGACAAGGTAGCTATCCTATCCATATTAATGTCAGTGTGGAACCTATGAACCCATGTGCGACTAATACACCAAAGATAACACCACTGTTTAGACAACCGAAGTTCGGAGGAAGTCCGACAGCAAAAATTACATCTACACTAGGAGAAACAACTGGAGCATCTAGTTTAGGCAACACTAGTCAAGTATCTACACCGCGTGGAGGAGGTAATAGTTTAGTATTCAGAATGGAAGGACATGATCCCACTATCATATAACCAAAATTTCAATGAGAAGCAACAAAATATTCTGAGAAGCATTTGTTCATTTGTGAAAAGATCTGGGAGGAAAAACATATCACTAATGAAGATACCAAACTCACATAGCTAGCGATTACACTAAAAGACCACGCACTAGACTGGTACATGAGACTAGACACAAAAAGTTCCCCTTGGACGACAAGGAGACTGGCCGACATTAAGAAATTATTGATAAACGAGTTCCAAAAGTCGAGCTCAGAGGATCAGTACATAAATGAGATGATTGAAATAAAACATAAACCAGGAGAATCAGTATGGGATATCGATCAGAGGTTCAAGAGACTAAAAGGGAAACTAAAATACCTTATGACCAAGATACAGCATCGACACCTATTTGTCAACTTACTACTCCCACACTTAAAATATCCCCTAGGACAATAGAAATTTCAAACGCAGGCAGAGGCTCTGTAGGCAGCCTTGCAACTAGAAGAGAACCAGTTCCATCAGAAGCACCTAGTTATTGAGGAATTGAAGGAGGATTTGAAGAATCTAACATTTCAGCTGAACCAAAATAAGAATAAGGACAAACAAGAAGTCATTTGGTGCACCGCATGCAGGACGAAAGGACTCCACAAGAACAAATGCCCAACATTTGCACAGTATATGGAAACATGTATGCCAAATCCGCTACCACAGGGAGGGTTATGATTTGAAATATGCAATAAATTGGGTCACGATCCTTATCACTGCACAATGATGTAGAAATACCAGATAGTTCTGAAGAATTCATATTTCACCTTTTGTAATTCTGTAGGCCACGACGACAAAGATTGCAGAAAATGGCAGCTGGAGGAAGAACAAAATGCATGCATGGGAGGAAGACCTAACGTCGGTAGGGTTAGGGTTTTGGTAATACATTGTAAATGGCTGAAGATCCCAATATATATAAATAGAGATACATAGGTATCATAGGAGGTTGATTCACTTTTGTATTAGTTCATTTTTTGTAAGACTCTATCGTAGCTAGATACGAGTTGATGTGTTATGTATTATGGTCATGGACCAAGTTTGTAAAATGTTGAGCTAGATCAGAGGAGAGGAGGAAGATCTAAGGATTATATTGCAAGATGTGGAGCCTAGTGTGATCTTGTTTGCCTCATACAGTCTTACCCATTAGAGGGAATTGTAAGCGCGCGGGACTGGAGATGAAAAACTATCATAATAAAAGAGCCAAGAGTCAAATCTTTGTGGACGTAGCCCAAGAGGGGGTGAACCATGGTAATATCTGTGTAATGTGTTGAATGCATGTACCTCTTTGCTTCTTTCAATAGTTCATTTTTATTCTTAATAAATGAGTCATTATATTGTTATGAATTACGATTATGTTGTTCAGGAATTAAACTGTGAAATGGAAACGTGCACCCGTGAAGAATAATTATATTTCATTCACAGTTCATAGCACATGGCTCTGTTTAATAAACCCCTATCTCATACTCAATCCTAGGCTGTAAACACCTAATTCTTACAACCACCCATTTAAATCTATCTCGGGTGAGACTGTGCAGTACATTCTGCGTATTGTGTTGCCTTCTGGTTTACTAGGAGGGCTGATATTTTTAGAGGCTTTGTTGGAAACCCGAAATACATGAACCTTGGGTCAATAACTCAGAGAGTAGAAGAGAGTGGTTAAAACCCAACAGAGACCTAGTACTCAAATGGGATGCACCCAAACAAGACAAGGGCAAGAATGGAAAATTTGAAGGCCTTTGGATAGGTCCCTACAAGATATTTGAAGCATTTCCAAACAACACTTACAGGTTGCATAATTTGGAGGGAGATGAAGTTTTGGGCAGCTCAGTAAATGGGCACTTCCTAAAAATGGTTTTTGTTTAAGGCCGCAGTCGGCGTCCCACCATTGTAAATATCGTTCATGTTTTATGTTTATTTTGTTTTTTTTTAATAGAAGACTTCACGACCTAACACTAAGGCATTGAAACCGCGGAAAGAGTTCTTAGAGCCTCACAGGGAGGAATCTATCCCCTATGGAGCCTAATGCTATCACATAAAATTGTCAAAGTCTTGTGAGTTGTGTTTTCTACCTAGGTCTATTATTTTGTCTGTCTTTCCTCCTTTAGCAGACCCAATCATAGGTTTTCTCTCCCGGCTAGTAGTATTTCTTCTACTTGCATCCACTCATTTGATCGACCTGTTTTCCTCATTGGATCATCTAAAATCCATTGGTCCTAAGCCCTTCTATTTTCCCATAAAGGTGATCATCTTTATCCTTATCCATGTCGCTGATCCTTTTATCTTTGCAAGCCTTTAGCTATTCATCCAAGTAGTTGTTCACAAACCCCAGTCGTAGCCACCAAGCACAACACTTGAAGCAGTTTGAGGTGGACACAAATCAAGCGAGTGGGCAAAGATCATATTTAAATGAAATATATCCTTCAAGAAGATCATATCGACGACCACCAGGTGATCAAAATCATGAATTTGCAGCAATTTTAGCGTCGAACGAAGTTATGGAATTGCAAGGCAAATCTGAGCCGTCGATCCTGGAAAGGACATGTGGTGCAAGACTAGCATTTCACTGACTTGCAGAAGGGAGCAGTCAACGGGATGAGTTATGAGAACTTGTGAAACATGAGATCATGAAATGATCTAGGTCGTCTGATTCAGAATGGCATGTGGTGCARGATCTGAGACAAAGATAAAGTCTTCTCAGAAGGGTTGAGGTGAGAAGTGCCAATGGTATGAGGTCCCAAATGCCGATGTGATCTAGGTTGTCTGATCAAAGGGAATGTGTGGCACCCAATCTGAGGAATTTCAATTTCACAAATCGGAGGTTTGAGCATGAAGCACCTCATGAAATCATGAAATTCGAAACTGTGATATGCCTATGAGTTAGGCCCACGATCATAAACCGGGGTCATATGGAAAAGTGTGTCCATAAAGAAAGTAGGTTTCTATCAAGTAGTAGGTGGTTGAAGTGTTAGAGGAACCAATCGTGGCCATTAGTTTCAGGGAAGATCCAACTGTTGATCCAAATGGATCGTTCTGTGGTTTTGGGCATCAGAACAATGTGAATCAAGGGGAGTGAGAACTCTCAATATGCGAATTCCTGAAATTCCATTCGGTTAAGCACAAGTTCACAGCCTGCAGTCACGTGGGGCAATGAAAGGAGTTGTGAAAAATACCAAAGCACTTGAGTTAGTCACTAAGAAATATCTGCACGGCCTTGGGGCACCAGAATTGACTCAAAGAAATTATGGGCACTGCCTGGAACATTCATGGATGTCAGATTTTGTCCTGGTCTTGGTGAAGATAGTTAATTAAAATAGGGAAGGTGGTTGAAACCTCATTTCACCACATAAATGGAAAACATGGAAGACTTGGCCATGGGGGGTAGACTGTCAGCCTAAAATTCCCTGTCACAGATTTTCTTGTAAAATCCCATACCGTCTAAGTTCACCTCTGATAGAGGAAATCATGTGGAGTCTGATAGAAGAAGAAGAAAATTCAAAGCTTTGAATGAAGTGGTCCAATCATGTCCCTGAGAACCGCAAGAAGTTATGAGTATAAATACTCAGTTGTAATATTTTGTTATGGTCGATGGTAGAGCAAAGGTCCTGTATTGTAAAGTTTTAGTAAACCCTCTGGCTTATGGTTATTTATCTGTATTTGAGACTTCTTGTTTAGTCACATAAAGATTTCTTCCTCAATCTTTATATGCATCTGATACTGAATGTTCATGATTGAAGGATCCACATGGATTGTTGTGATTGTGTTGTAATGGATGTTTGATTGCATTATTGTTATAATGTTTTCAGTTTCCTGAAGTTCTGAATCCAAGAAGATCTTTCTTTCTAAAATTTTCCTCCTTAGGTTGTTGGAAGACCGTATATCCACAGCAGACCTCTTCACCCTCCTCAATTTCTTCCCCCTACTCACCACTATACCCAACTTACTAACTGAATATAAACCAAGACCTCACTTGCTCATGCATATCAGTCCAGTTTTCTGAGTTAAAACGATATTTTCCTGAGTCTGCGTCCATTAGACCACCTTTAAACTATTCATTGTGACATAAAACTGATGGGTATCAGGCTTACCTCTGCAGCAATCTAGAGGTGACTTCTGGTGCTAACAGAAGGAATTGCAAATGCAAACTGAAGAGCTTCTGAAGAAGGGGTATATACACCCAAGTGTGTCACATTAAGGTGCCCCAGTATTATTTGTGAAGAAAAAGTATGGAATATTGAGACTTTGCATTGACTTTAGGCAGTTGAACAAGGTAACTGTGAAGAATAAGTATCCTTTGTCGAGGATCGATGACCTATTTGATAAGTTGAAAGATAAAAAAATATTTTCCAAGATTGATCTAGAGTTAGGTTATCATCAAGTAATAAGTAAAGAAGAATACATCGGCAAGACTACTTTCAGAACAAGGTATGGGAATTATGAGTTCACGGTGGTGACATTTGGGTTATCAAATGCACCAGTTGTATTCATGTGTTTAATGAATGATATTTTCAGAGAATACTTAGATACGTTTTTCATTATATTTTTAGATGACATTCTTATATATTCTAAGTCAAAGGAAGAGAATGAACAACACTTGAGGATGGTGTTTCAAGTATTAAGGGAGCATCAGTTGTATGCCAAATTTAGCAAGTGTTCATCTTATCAGAAGCAATTCATTAATTGGGTCATATCATTTTAGAGGAAGGGATAGCAGTGGATCTTGAAAAGATTGAGTCCATTAGAGGATGGGCAACACCAAATAATTTGACATAGGTCAGATAATTCATGGGCATTGTAGGCTACTATAATAGATTTATTGAAGGATTCTCAAAGATTGCACACCTGATCACTTCCTTGCAAAATAAGGGGGTGAAGTTTTAGTGGACATTTGATTGTGAAAAGAGTTTTCAACACATGAAACAATTATTAACAAGTTCCAATACTAAGGATTGTTGATCCAAATGAAGACTTCATTGTATGCATTGATGCATGTAAAGAATGGCTTGGTGGAGTCCTCGGTCAAAATGGGTATGTGGTATGCTATGAATCAAGGAAGTTGAAGGAGCATGAAAGTCACTATGATACTCATGATTTGGAGTTGGCATCCATACTACATGCCTTGAATATGTGGAGGCAATACCTCATGGGGAAAAGGTTTGAGTTGAGGATAGACCATAATGGTCTGAAATATTTATTTAGACAACTAACTTTAAATGACAGGCAAATCAAGGGGTTAGAATTTCTCAATGAATATGACTTTGATATAAATCATATCAAAGGGAAAGAAAACAAGGTGGTTGATGCACTTAGCAGAAGATTGCATGAGTTGCATGCTATAGCCATTAGCATGTACCAATCATATTTGAAAGACAAAATATTATAGGATGCAAAATCATAATTGCAATACATGGAAATAATAAAAAATTACAGCAAGGTATTTTGCAGTAGAAAAATGAAGACTATAAGCTAGGAAATGAGGAAATTCTCATGTAAAGGGGAATAATTTATGTACAAAATTCTCAAGAATTGAAAAATATGATATTGGGAGAAATGCATAATGTACCTTATGTTGGGCACCAGGTTATCAAAAAACTATTGCAGTTGTCAAGAGCCAATATTATTAGACAGTCATGAAGAAAGAAGTTGTTGATTTTATTTCCAAATGTTTGGAGTGTCAAAAGGTCAAGGTTGAGCATAAACACCCAACTAGTTTGCTACAACCATTACTTGTTCCTGAGTGGCAATGGGAATTTGTAATAATGGATTTCATCACCAAACTTCCAAGAACAAACAAGAAGCATGATTCTATCATGGTAGTGGTGGATAAGCTTACCAAAGTTTCCCAGTTTATCCTAGTAAAGATCACTCAAAAGGAAGCCAACATTGTTGATATTTATATGAGAGAAATTGCTCGAGAACATGGTACACACAAGACAATTGTGTCTGACAGGGATCCAATATTTACATCAAAATTTTGGAAAGGATTATTTATGGGATTTAGAACAAATTTGAATTTTAGCACAACTTAACACCTAGAATCAGATGGACAAACAGATCGGGTGGTTAGAATTTCTCAGTATGTTGAGGATGTATGTGATGGATAAACCATGAAAATGGGAAGACTACCTACACTTAGTAGAGTTTTATTATAACAATGGATACCAAACATCTCTAAACATGAGCCCATTTGAGGCACTTTATGGTAGAAGGTGCAACACACTGGTAAGTTGGGACAACCTAGTAGATAGAGAAGTGTTTGGGATATAATTACTCAGGGAAATGGAAGAGAAAATGTTGAAAATAAAACAAAATTTAAAGGTTTCTCAAGATAGGAAGACAAGTTATGTTGATAAGGACATAACTCATAGGGAATTTAAAGTGGGTGACCATGTATTCTTGAAATTAAAGGCCAACAAAAGTTCTCTGAAGTTGGGAAATTTTTCAAAGTTGGAAGCTCATAATTGTGGGTCATTTGAAATCCTAGAGAGGATTGGGCTTGTAGAATACATGTTTTCCTTGCCTGAATTAATGTCTATTCATAATGTATTCCATGTATCATTGCTCAAAAATTATATACCCGATGATAGGAGCAAGAAGGCACCTTTTGATTGCATCCAGTGTGCATACTAGACGAAAAGATCAAGCAGTTCTGGAATCAAGCCATAGATCTAGTAAAAGTCCAATGGACATGGTACAGTCCTGAAGATGCAACTTGGGAGCACAAGGATGCTATGCACTGAGGGCAGTGCATAAATAAGGGGGAGGGGAATGTAATACCCCTAGTTTGAACCCCTACTATAAATGTAAATACAACTATAATTAGGTTGGTGAGTCCGGATGCAGAAAGAACAAGTATATTTTTGATGTAAATGAAAATATATTCACATGCAAATATTAATGAAAAACACATCACTGTGTGCATACCAACCATGTAAAAGAGAATGGGGGACTAAAATCCACTAGTTAGGGAGAAGGGGGATAAAATTTAAGGATAAGGGGCTAAACTAGGGAGCTTGACCCAAAAATGAATATTATACTAATATTCCTTAAAATATAAAGTATGGATAATTATTTTTATCCTAAGTTCTAAGGATGGGGACAAGTGGGCCAAAGTAGCTCTAAATCTGACAATTGTCAAGTTGGGCACATGCATACAAAGAGCTTGGAATTAGTGCATATTCCATTCATTCCATCATTTCCTCCATTTCTGAACTCACGGATTTCAGCTACCCACCGTACCACTATGGCATGAGAAGTGTACCTGTACCTTACCCAATCCAGTACTATACATGTACCTATACCTGGCTAACTCAAGAGATGCACTAAAGATACTATTTGTCAGGCCTGTGGGATATTGAAGAAGCAAGTTGTCTAGCCCATGAGAAACTCTTTCTAGGTGAGAGAATTATTGGGAATTTGTTTCCCCAATTTGCCAAACTACAACTACAGGGATCTGAGACTTCTTGTCTAGCCTGGTGTTGAAGCCTTGGAAAGGAAATGGGCCAGCCGAAGGACAATTGAGAAGAGAAAGGGCACATTTCTTGTGGTGGGATAGGCATGTGGGGAATGAGGGACTGTAGGTTGTCAGTTTGAGTTGGCACCTGTGAGAGAGCTTTTCCTGTTGTCTGAGATACATCATCCTGGTTAATAATTACTTTACCCAGGTGGAGTTTAGTCCTAGCTCGAGGGTGACCCACTGTTGAGAGTTTTGATTAGCTTGGTCTAAGTTCTGGAGGAGCATAGAAGGTATGCATGGAATTGGTGGTCTTTTTATCAAAGATGAGTGTCAATTGTGTGTGAAATTACATGTTGAATTATTGTTTATGTGTTTATTTTTATGGGTTTTTCCTGTCTGTGTGTGTTTCATGTGTATTTCATTATTATGTTGTTTGAATCTGGGCATTTGCAAAGTTTTTGTATGCTTTAATTTTGTATACAGTTTGAAATTTTCACGTGGCCTAGCCAGAAGGTGATTGTGGATGCTACATCATCTTTTCTGGTTTCCTCAAAGTTACTTGTTACAACTGTGGACAATAATGAAAAAATTCCTTTTTCAGGTGTTTGTGCTTGCCTTCTTCTTCTGGTTTTTACTTTGGCACTTCTATCTCCAATTTTTTTTTTCCAGTGGATGATTCTTCTGCACCCAATGGTTAGGTGTCCTAGAAAGTGTCTGGAAATAGTGTTGGTTGTTTTCTTCTTGTTATGCTTCTAGCTAATTCTCTCCTTTATGTTCTTATTCTTCTTCCTCTTCTTCTTGATTTAGTTCTTCATTTTCCTTTTCTTCAAACATGTTTGAATTTTTTCTTTCCTTCCTGGTCTTCAACAAGTCTATTTCATCAAATTTTACATTGATTTTTTCCACTATATTGTTGAGTCTTAGATTGTAGAACTTATATGATTTTATTTTTCATGAGTACCCAACAAATATGACTTTTTCCACTTAAGAATCAAATTTTTCAATCTTCTTGTCTTCCCTTTTATGTAACACTTTCTTCCAAACACTCTAAAGTGATTGACATAGGTCGATCTTCCTTTCCATAACTCATATGGATTTTTATCACTATTAATTATGATCAATCATATGTTCAATATATGAACGATTGTATGCATTTCTTGTCCCCAGAATATATCACTTATCTTGGAGGCATTCAACATGGTTTTGGCCATTACTTATATAGTTCTATTTTTCCTTTCAAAAACTCCATTTTGTTGAGGTTTTATAGCTATTGATAATTGTCCTTTTATTCCTTGTTCTTCACAGAAATCCATGAATTCAATTGAAGTAAACTCACCTCCATTATCCGATCTTAAGCATTTGTTTTTCAAATCAATTTCAATTTCAATCAATTCCTTGAATACCCTAAAACATTCGAAATATTTTGAATTTTTCTTGAGGAAGGAAACTTAGGTCATTTTGGTGCAGTCATTAATGAGTAGCATGAAGTATTGTTCACCATCCAATCATTTTGTTCTCGTGGGCCGTCATAAATCAATTTTTACAATCTCCAGTGGTTTTTTTTTAGAGTATTCCTTTGTCTTGAATTCAACTTTTGTTTGTTTTCCATGTTGATAGTGCTTTCACATAGTATTCGTTGTCTTTAAAATTGTTGACATTTCTCTTACAACTTACTTCTTGTTTATATTGACAATATTATCAAAGTGTATATGGACCATTCTCCTATGCCAAATCCAACTTTCATCTTCTTATCTCAAACAACATCTTTCTTCTTCGATCCCATTCAATATGTATATGTTGTTTGGAGTCCTTGTCATTGTTGCCACTAGTCTTCCTGATCCTTATTTCCTTATTTCACATTCTTTTGAATTGAATATAAGTGTGTGTCCCTAATCACACATTTGGCTCACACTTGGCAAATTATACTTCATATTTTCAACAAGTAGGACATTTTCTGCCACCACATCTTTGTTTCCAAGATTGACTGTGCCTTTTCCTATAATTTTGGTTGAGTTATCATTGCCAAACATGATAGACCCCTCTTTTTATTTCTTTAATGTTACAAATATGTTTTTGTCTCCATTCATATGCTTTGAGCATTCAATGTCAATATACCAATGGCTTCTTCTATTTTGATCTTGTAAGGAAAACCCACATTCCTCAACCTTCAAATCTTCTTGCTTCCATTTCCAGGTTCTATGTTGTTCCCCTATATGATTGAATGGAACATGCCTAGTTTCCCTTGAAGAAACTATCAAATCACTTCTACAATTTCTGGTTGTGTCCAAAATTGTTGTATTTGTAGAATTCAATTTCATAACCTAGAGCACCAAAAATGTTATAATTTTTTTCAAATGCCTCATGAGGATTTCTGGGATAATTTCCTTCATAATGATTCTTGGAATTTTCATAGCTAATTTTGTTCCAGGTGTTTCTACCTTTTGCATAGGCTCTACAATTTATGGCATAATGCCCAAAATTATTTCAAGAATAACACAAGCCAAGAAAAATATGTTGGTACCTGGGTGTGGGTGGTCTTCTAGTTGGTGTCACTCTTCTAAAATCACAATATTCTTCATTGCTAGTTGTTGATTCAATGTTCCTATGAATGCATGATCTTCTTCTTTATTCTTCTTTATTTATGGTTTTTGTGTCCTCCTTTAGAGGCTTGATTTCTTCTTTCTTGATGGGACCCTTGATAATATCTGCATAACTTCTTTGCCTTTATTTATTTCCTATCATCATAGAGCTTGAACCCTCATCAACATTATTTTGTTTGTATCCAAGTCCAGACTTTTCATAGAATGGTATTTTATTGCAAATGATTTCATCTAATATTTTGGTGTTATTGCCAAAATTTAGTTGGATGTCCTTATTTTATAGTTCCTTTCTTAGTGAGACTATTTCATCTTCTAGATTCTCTATTATTTTATTCTTTTATTCCATTTTCCACTTGAGTGTTTCTTCAATCACTTTGTCTTCTTTCAACCGAATCCTTGGATCTATGATAGTTTTCTTGGCTTCTTCAGAATTTTTCTAGGGTTTTGAATTCCTTCCTTCAGTTTACTTAACTCTTCTTTGAGAGAATTTTTTTCTTCCTTGCTATTCTTAGATCACTTAAGGCATTGATCAATTCTACCTAAATATTCACTTCTCCTTATTCATAGTCTCCTTCATTATTTTCAGTAGTTTCCTCTTGAGTCTCTAATGTCATGAAGAGTACTCTTCTTGATTCATTGTCACTATCGTCATCTTCATCAGATGAGGAACTATCATCTTTTGAATATAGGATTTTCTTTTTCAAAAATATTCCTTTATTTATTTCCTTGTCTCTTTTCTGATATTTATTTTCTTTCTTAGGAACTTCTTCTTCATCACTATCTGAACCCCTTCCATAAGTACATTTGGAAGAAAAATGGCCAACTTTACCACAATTAAAGAATTTGAAAAGAATCTTACCTTTGTACTTCTCAGTTCCTCTTTTTCATCTTTCTCACAAAGTTGGCTTCTTCTTCATTGTCTGAATCATCACTATTTTTGGAGTAGGGTTTTGACCTTGGCTTGTTCTTTCTTATCTTCTTGGAGGCTTTGAAAGTTGCTTCCCTTTTGGATGGATTTTCCTTTTCTTTTCCCATTTCATATGTTGTAATTATTCCATGTAATTCATCCATGCTTAACATAGCCATATCTTGTATTTATTCTAGAGCTGATATTTTAGGGTCAAATATTGTTGGGAGATATCTCAATATATTTTGCAAAATAATTGAATTTTCATATTTTCTCCCAATCCTCTTGCAGTATTCACAATTTCATCAACTCATAGAAAATAAGTTGCAATATCTTCATCTTTCCTCATTCTCATATGTTCAAATTCTCCTGTGTAATTCTGAAGCTTGGCCCCTTTGACTTTAGCATATCCTTCATAAAAATTCTTGAGACTGTCCCAAATTTCCTTTGCAGAATCACAATGCATAACCTTAACAAATTATGAACCTGTTAGACCACTCGGAATATAATTTATATCTTTTGAATTATATTCATTGATATTTTCCCAACATTATTTGTTGGGGGAGAAGATGGTGTAGTGTATCCATTTACTACAACTTACCGAACATCAAATCCTTGTGCCTGCAAAAATGCTCTCAATCTTGTGCTCCAAAAAGAATATTTTTTCCCATCAAACAATTGTGTTCCATTTTTAGTAAATTCTCCTTGCTTATCCATAATATTCCTTCTAATGGTTATATTGTTTCTGAGGGAACCCGCTATGATACCAATTGTTAGAATATTCAAGAATAATGAGAGGGGGGATGAATCATTATAGAGTTATTTCAATAATGTTAACCTTCAAGCACTACATCAGCATTAAACATTAATCATTTCATTCATCATCAACTAAAATCATACACATTTCACACACATGTTTTCGTGGAAACCCAACGGGCAAAAAGCCACAGAAACTTTTCTTAAGTAGTTTCAAGATTTTACAAGAACCAACTTGAAGGAAGCACCCACTCCCTGAGTTTTCCAACACGTACTAGGAGGAGACACCAATCCCCTTAGAATATTTTAAATGATAATACATGATCAAATCAATCTTCAAATACAATCCCACAATCACTTCTTAAATCTGCATACAAAACTGCTCAAAACTATACCTCAAATATGAAAACTTGTAAGATTTGCCACGATCTCAATTTTTTGTTTTATATTCTTAAAATTGGATCTTATATATTAGGATATATTCTTACTCTAATGCAACAATTGAAATTCAATTTGGACCTACCAAGCTTCAAATATAATCGTTTTATCTTGAACACATGTTTGGGACTAGTTTCTGGATTAGTTACAATTCCTAACTTCCAATAAGTATAGCTCCATACTTGTAATGAATCAGGATCTTAAACTTGTACCCATTCTTATTCAATATATTCTCTAAAAAGTTTCCAAGTTTCATTCCTTTAATCATCCCCCCAAAAAATTATAGTGAAAAAGGAAAGATGTCTTGTTTTGAAGAAGAAAACCCTAGTTTTAAAAACCTCAACTTCAATTGAGTATAACTCCAAGCATGTAATGAGTCAAGACCTAAAATTAGTACCCAAGATTCTTCTCTATATCTTCCAAAAAAACTCTAAGTGTTTCTATCTAAATCGTTCTAGAAAAAAATTTATATAAAAAATGCCAAGATGACCTTAAAAGAAAACCCTAGAACAAATCATCACAAGACTTCATCTTCCCTTGGAATTTCACTCTTCTTCACTTCATCTTCCCTTGGAAATTAGCTCCTCTAGGATGAAATTCACTCTTGTTCCTTGGATACGTAAAATTGGTGTAATACAAATGAAAAATTAGGCTCCTCTTATTTATATGAATCTTCTCCACATGAGGGGGTGCGACCAAGGGTCACAACTTTTGGGTCACACCTCTTCGTTAAGGATGGTTGACCTTAGGGGCTTCTTTACTTTACTTTAGGGGATTCTTATCTTGGCTTTAGGGGCTTCTTCAATCGGATTTAAGGGATTCTTCTCTTATATTTATGGGCTTCTTCAATTGTCTTTAGGGTTTCATGTCTTGGTTTGAGGGGCTTCTTGACTTGACTTTAGGGTCTTCTTCAGTCAATTTTAGGGATTCTTTTGTTGGAATACTAAGAGGG
>SNQJ01S0029059.1:5749-40206 GCA_010110895.2 Picea sitchensis | reverse complement strand
AATTTCTCCCTGGCGACCTAGTGTTGAAGTGGGATGCTAGAAAAAATACGTTGGAAAGCACAGCAAGTTCAATCACATCTAGTTTGGACCTTTCAAGATCACAACTTCTGAGGGAAATAATTCATTCTTATTAGAGAACCTTGATGGGAAAATCCTTAGCACCCCTATCAATGGGCATTACCTCAAACACTCAAACTATACACTAATCTCAATTAAAGTTAATTAATATCTTCACAGTCTCGAAGTTCGGATATCCACCATCCATCAAATCCTAAATTCATGAAGCTCGAACTCTCAAAATTTCTTAAGCGTTAAACAGAGTTAATTAAAGATTAAATACAATTAGAGAATAATCAATCACTTTGTGGTTTTGAGCTTCGAAAAATATATATCGAGCTGTTATCGAATACCCTGAGGTCCGAAGGCCCGAAAAGAGTTAAAGTTAAATATGATTAATTAACGAGTTAAACACTATTAACTCATGTTAATTTTTTCGTTGAATCATACTTCAGGTAAATTCAAATTTCATCTATGCATATCACAATCATGAACTGCCAAACATTAATGACATTAATATTCTATCTAGGGAAAATGATTTCAAATAAGATATCGGATCACTTCCCAAAATCTTTTCATTAAGGGAAGTAAACACATTGGAAGTGAAGGTATATGCAAATTGATGCACTTAAGGTGAAAAAGATATTGCATTCTAAATTCCATTCGTGATTTTCACAGAGCAAGCTTAGCAAAATAATAAGTTTTGCGCATTTTTTGTGACAGGTAACACAGTTCTGAGTTTACTACTATCATGGCTCTGCAGAAAATGGTTAAAGCAACTAGTTAGAGCTTGAGCCAACACACATATGTCCTCTTACACACATTTCCAAGAGCTATGGAGACCATAAGAATGTGGATGAAGGTATTTGATATCCTACAATATAAGCTGAGAAACTGTCTAGAAGAGTCATATTATGAAGGGACCAAAACTCAAGTGACGAAGGTCAAATACATAGCCCAATCAGAACTTCATAAGATAGCCACGTGGTCGAGACTCATGCCATATAAAAACATGATAGGTTGGGCCTTAGAGAACTTCGACGTCTCAACCAGGACCATCCTCAATTCACAAAAATTTGTTGTTGTATCTTTCCGACCAGACCATATCCAGGTGATGTACAAATTGTCCCCAGCATTCAAACAGAGTTATAATGTCACTTTCTTAAAGCAGTTCAATGAAGAAGAGTGCCCACAAGGTGTAAATAATTACCCTGACTTGATCAAGGATTGGTCGGCATGCCCTGAGAAATTCAGAGAAGACACCCATGGAATATACACCACTACATCCTTAGACGCCCATATGATGTATGTGGCCATGATGTTGTCCCAAATTGTTGGAAAAGAAAACTCTGCTCACTTCCTTTTATCATGGGTAACGATCATGCATGAAGTTGCAGAGGGTTTTTCTTTCAATTGGGCCAAGATATTATCAGACATTTTGGCCAAGGAAATCACTGAATATTATTCATTGAAAGCCAAAGGATGACCTGACCCATTTTACATGTTCACATACCTTATGGATGTTGTTTGTTATATGATGTCATTTCCTTTGATGGGTTGGAGCTGGACTCCAACCAACGCTGAAGCAATACATTTATATCACTCCAAGCTATGGGCTGAGAAAGCGAAGGACTTCTTCTATGAAATATGCAACTATTTGGTGGTGTCGATGCATATTTCTATATAGGTTGCCCACCCCCTAGGATTTCAGACCAGATAGTGGATAACCTAGGAAGAATAGTTGATTGGTACATTGAAGAACACTTCTCTTATATCAAGGTCTTTGGATGTTTTGTTCCTCCACATGCTTTACCAATGTTCCTACCAAATCGATTGGTGTGACGAGAGGTAGCACATCAAAATGTTCTAGGAGGAATCAGTAAAGAGCTCAAGGCAACATAGAAAAAGGTGTGGCCCACCTCTCCTTTGCAGGTTGGTACTTTTTCACTGTTAGATTTTGGCCACTCAAAGGTAGAGTCTATGGCCCTAAAGGACATTAAGCTTGTAAATATTAAATTCAAGAAAAATATCCACAGAAGGTTGTAGGAAATCACATGGTTCTGTACAATCTGAAGAGATATGAGCATGAAAATTCCCCACATGATGAGATATTCTGAGGGGTAAGTTCTTATCAGGAGGTGTTCAGACAAGTCTAGACTCTGGCTCCAAATGAATTAGCATAGATACATAATTTTCAAAGACACCAAAGAAACAGTTTGACCAAAGTATTACAGGGAGAAGTTCCAACATCTCTAGCCACACACGAAGTTGGAACCCAAAAGTTAGGAGCAGGAATTTCCAGTGGGCTAAACATTCAGGAAGATTTGGTGAAAACAAAGGTTTTGACACAAAGGGAAAATAATGCACCATCGAATCAACTTGATGATCAAAAGAAGGCTCAGACCAAATTTTTTATCAAAAATGGAGAGGATGCATCATCATCTACCACCAAAAATGTCAGTTGTTGATAAAGCAGGGAAACCACAGACCACCCAAATAGGTGACCATATTATGTCTTTGACCCCTTTACAGATCATTCAGGGGAACCTAAGCACCGAAGTAGTGTTCATAGAATATCTTACTCTTATTTCGGTCGAACAGATGCCTCCTTCCGACTTCTTCTTCAGCAAGAAGAGGAAAGTTGTAGTAAAAATAGAAACGCACCAAAAGGAAGGTACAACTGTCAAGAAACATAGGGTGTTATTGGATGGACATGCCTTAGAAGAGGGAGACTTTTCTATGGAAGTGGCAGGCTCATTGGGATCTTTTTCCATAGCAAATCAGTATTCAGTTAGGAATCTGAAGGCACAATTGAAGCAGAAGGACCTGCTGGTAATTCAGTTGCAATGTCAACTAAATACAATGGAACAAAGTGTAAGAGATGCGATGAATAGGGGTTTTGAGAAGATTAGAGCCTATGATAGACAGGAAATTCAGTAACTCAAGTTCAGTCTCGACGAAATGCATAAGAATGCACAGGAAAGTAGAGAATGGTTCATTCAGCAGGGAGAGTTGGTAAAACAACTACAGGCCAAAATAAACTTGACTGAGAACACAGCTGTAGATATGGCGTTTTTCCAAGCCCAGGCATTGGGGGTAAGTGAGAAACTAAAAAGTAGCACAACAAATCATGTTTACTAAGATATAAGTCATCCAAAACCATTATCGGGTGGTAGACGAATCTTTAAATAACATTTTCCTAAAGAAGAGAGAGGCCATTGCAGCTCGAGCTTCTTTCTAGGAGGTAGTTTTGTCATTGGAAAAAGAGGAAGTAACCATGGTCTCTATATTGTCTCTTTCTGAGCAAATGCAAGGCGATATAATACTGAAAACCTGGGAAGCTAGTAGAGTTGAAAGTAAAAGATTAGCTAAGGAGATGAAGAAAGCTTGTGAAGAAGAATTTCATTCACTCGACAAAGATTTATTGGGCCTCAAAAAATATAATATCTCTGAAGTCCTAGGGCAAGTTGACATAGAAAAAAATCAACCAGCGTGGCGAAGAGACAAGGGAGATGCAAGTGAAATGTTTCAAATTTCACATATTGTAATATTTACTCTTTTAAAATTATGAGAATTCCAACCGCTTAGGGTTGAGAATTTTTTTTATAAATACATAGTCTAAAGACTTAACACAGGTTGCTTCTTGTCGTATTGTAACTAAGAAAACTCATCCTTTTGTGAGTATTAATACAGGTGCAGACAAAGATTCCAAATTTTATGCAGTTTGAGTTATGTGCTCCTTATGTATTCCATATATCTAGTTTTATTTATGTCACTCCTTGATAAGTGAGTGGTTGCAATTTAGTATAACATCTACTGTAATCATGTTTTATCGGTTATTTGATAAGCAAGCAATTTTTCCTCTGTATTTGCTATTAGTAAATACAAGACCTGCAATCTACTTGGATCACTATATCTTATATCCTTTCAAGGATGTATTCTATATTTTCCTCTATTGTGAACAAGGTAAGATTCATCTATCATTGATGCCTCATTTTGTTTAACAGTTTTGTAATTTTCTCTCGCATCGCTTGATTTTATTACTCGACTCAGACAACGAAACACGTCCTCTGTCCTGTTCAATTATTAATTTCATTTCAGGGTTAATTATTATATAATTAATGGAATAAAAATAACCTTTTAAAACATTCCTTAAATTCATGATGCCTTGACATTACTCTTTGAGCCTTATGTGTAATCTCAAGAACAACATCTTTTTGGCGTCGTTGCCGAGGACGGAGAAACAAAGTTATTTTTCCCTGGGAGAATGACATGGTAAGTTTCTCTCTTTGATAATGCACGAAGATTGAATACATTTATAAGGCTAAATTTTATATTTCACTTGGAGACTCCACTATAGATAAACTGGCATTTGGTAGAAAGAATACTAGGAAGAACCCAGAGGATCAGTAGACTAAGCCTATATCCAGTCCTGAAAAGCTATTAAAACCAAGGGGATACCTCAAGCAGACTGTTTCATCCACAAGTAAGTTTTACCAACCCAAAACTGTGCAAACTAATGCTAAGGTTCCACTTGAACAGTCAACCTCGCAAGAAGGTTATACACAAAGCCACTTCGGAGATACATCAACTGAGAAGCTTATAACTAAAACCATCAACCTCGAGCTGGTTTTACCTGATATTAAAGCCAAGATCAATTCGACTTCCCCCTTTACTAGTAAAGGTAAAATATCCCTTTCGATACCCTCTCTTATTGATATTTTGTTGGTCCCCGAAGTAAAGTTTTTAGTTCTCGAAAACTCTGAGGACTATACCTCTTACCCTGACTCAAATTTTGTTCGTTCTCCTGTTTATATATCCTATAAATCCAAAGAAACCAATCCTCATTTCCCTTTTCCCCCCTTTTCATATTTTTTGTCTCCTAACAGTCAGTTTCCAGAACCTCCTTCACTTCATCCTGAGGCAGTAGAAAGGTCCCTAGCAGTTTACGAAAAACCCTCTCTTTAACTCCCAAAGTTCATCCCCTTGACATCAAATGGTTGTTGCTGGAGGAGGTGGCGTCAGAGGCGGTGCTGGAGGAGGAGGTGGTCAAGGACCACCACCTCTACCCCCTAGTATTTTTTCCAAAGTGGTGGCTAGATACACTCCTTTAGTCTTTCCCCCTATTATTTATGATATACCAGAAAATTACATGAAGAACTTACCGAAATTCATGGGAGAGGGAGATTTAACTGCCACAGAGCACATAAATGTTTTTGACCAATTCGTTGATATCCTCGGCATTGAGCATGAGGATGTTTATTCAAGACTTCTGGTACAAACTTTTTAAGGTCAAGTAAGACTCTGGTTTCGAGGGCTTCAAGTAGGTTCTATAGCATCTTATGACGCGCTAGAAAATAACTTTTTAAGGCAGTGGGTAGAAAAGAAACATCACTTGTATTATTTGACGAAGTTTGGATCTCTAAGGAAAAATACTTCTGAGTCAGTCCTAGAATTCACCCAGAGTTTTAATAAACTCTATCATAAGATCCCAGTAGAAATCAAACCCTCACAACCCGTATCTAAGGTGACTTTCACAGGGGCTTTCGAGCCCAACTTTGCCCTACTTTTCAGGGAAAGGAGATCTGTTGACCTCACAATAATGCAGGATGACGCCATCGAAATTGAGTCAAACATGATGAAATCAGGTAAACTAAAAGCAAAGGTCAAAACAGGAACCAAATAAACCAAAAGCTTTAGGGGAAAAGATGGAACTTCCGGATCTGGGAGGTCAGTGGAGGACAAAATGGATGGCATGGCTAAGATAATCAAAGAGTTATTAAACAAAATATCCAAAATGGAATTAGACCAGGCTAAACCTAATCCTTTTTCTAGGAGAGATTTCCAAAGGAATGCCAATCCCCAGATCCAACAGAGACCAGTAAAAAACAAGGATCAGAAAATAAAAGCCCCTTTTAAAACATAAATTTGTATGCAAAGTGATGATGTACAAGACTTTGAGGGGTTAGATGAATATATTGACAATCTCAATGATAACAATAAAGAACCTCACCTAACCAGACAGGATTACGAAAGGTCTTTAGATCAAGAACCATTGTTTGGAAATGAGGTAAGTATAAATAATATGGGAGAATTTGATTATCAAGGAATCGCCGAATCTATAATGGCCGAGCTTTAACAAAAATATAATTTGAGGCCTAGAGACAAAAATTCTACAACTACTCCACCAAGGAAGATATTATCGAGAACTAAAACAAATGAGGCAGCTCAACCATCCACTGAAATGCAAGTTGCCAAAACAAAGACAGTTGAAACCAAAGAAATGTAAACCAATAGACAAGAAAAAAGAGAAACAAAGATCCCAGCCAAAGAGGTCGAAAAGATGATTGGAAGTTTCAATTTGGAAAATGAAATTAATAAAATTAAAATTCCTATGCCCCTAGTCAAATTAGCAAAAAATCTGATGTATAGAATTTTTTTTTGTCAAAATGATAAATTTCTCAGATGATGAAAGCCATGCGGATACTATTAATTTAGAAGATGATAGACCTACTATAATGTTTGGTCCTCATATTGAAAATGCTAAATACCTTTTTTCTCCTTTTTATATTATGTTGATTGTGCATGATCACCTACTCCATAACTATATGTTGTATTTTGGAGCCTCCCACAACTTAATGCCCAAAGTTATTATGGAAAAACTGGGAAGGAGCAGGATTTGAGGTGTTGTTTGTGGCGCCTGAGGATGAATTCATTATTCCTTTATCATATAGACTATAGTGGGACATTCACTATACCAATAACTTATGCGAGTATGAAGCTCTAGTCTTAAGATTAGAAGCTTCCAAGAAGATGAAAATTAAAAATTTAATAGTCTACGGTGATGCAGAACTAATTGTAAAACAGATAAGGCAACAGTATCAAGCCAAACATCTGAGGCTGAGTTCGTATAGAAACTGTGCTTGGGATTTGATAGAAAAAATTTTCTCATCATTTAATATTCATCATATTCCCAGGATACAAAACCAACAAGATGATTCCCTAGAAAAAGAAGTTGCTACTTTTATGCCACCTACAGTCTTAAAGCTAAAGTATCACATAGAAATGAGGAACAAGCCTTCAATACCAAAAAATGTTCAACATTGGTGGGTCTTTGAAGACGATGAGAAGATCAAGCAGTTTCTAGAAATGGTGGATGATTTCTCAGAAACACACATCGACTAGGAAAATCAAAATGACACTACTCGGATCATGCAGGAAGGCGAAGATCCCCAAAAGTTCCAAGATAAGATCGCTAACCAACACATGTTGGTGTTGAAAAGTAATCAGATTCCTAAGGGTATAATTTCGTTAGAGAGATTATTTGATAAGGACGATATACCCCTAAATTATAACTTGCAACCTTAGCTCAAAGAGGTTGAATATTGTTACATAGGCACTAAGGAAGACCCTAAACTGGTCAAAATTTCTAAATAACTTCCACCCGAAATAAAAATTAAATATGTTGAGTTACTCAAAAAATACAAAGATGTCTTCACTTGGTCTTATGACGAGCTAAAAACTTATGATACCACTGTTATCGAGCATAAAATCCCTTTGAAACTGAGCATCAACCCTTTCAGGCATAAACTCAGACAAATAAATCCTATACTCTTGCCTGTGATAGAAAGAGAGGTAAAAAAATTCCTTGATGCTAATATTATTGTTCCACTCAGGTATTCTGATTCGATGGCTAACTTAGTTCCAGTCAAGAAAAAGAACAGTGAAATCAGACTCTGCATGGATTTCAAGAACCTAAACAGATCATCCCTTAAAAACAACTATCTGCTCCGTAAAATAGATCACATTCTGGAAAACGTGGTCGGGGATAACCGAATGTCTATGATTGATGGACTTTCAGGTTATAATCAAATTGCGGTCCATGAATATGACAAAGAGAAAACCGTGTTTACCACTCCATGGGGTACATTCATGTACGAAAAAATGCCCTTCAGTCTGATGAACGTAGTGGCCACTTTCGAATGACAAATGGACATCACCTTTGTCGGTGAGAGAGATACGTTTGTCATCATTTATCTTGATGATCTAACCTTTTTTTCTAACTTAGATGCAAAGCACCTGGTACATCTCAAACATACGTTTGCAAAATGCCAAAAATTTGGTTTGTCACTCAACCCTAAGAAATCCCATTTTGCAATGCAAGAAGGTAAACTCTTGGGCCACATAGTATCTAAAGAAGGAATCAAAATCAACCCTAAAATAATTGAAGCTATATATACGATAAACATTCCTAGGAATAGAAAGGAAATCCAATCTTTTCTAGAGAAAATAATTTTTTTAAGAAGATTCATTCAAAACTTCATTGAAATTGTTAAACTAATTATAGATATGTTGAAAAATGACAGCGAGGTAAAATGGAAAACCGAAGCTAAATCATCTTTCGAACACATCAAGAAGGTAATAGGAGAAGCATTGGTGTTGGCTAGCCCAAACTACATGAAAGAGGTCTTAATATTTTCATTCACATTCAAGCATACTATCGTGGTCGTTCTTTTACAAAAGAACGACGAAGGTTTCGAGCAGTCGATATCAGTAAAATTCTCATAGACACAGAGTTGAGATATGATATTCTGGAAAAATAGGTATACGCAATGGTGAAATCCCTCAAAGCTTTCAGGACTTATGTGCTTCATTCCAAGGTGATTTTCTATGTACCAACCAGCGCGGTCAAGGACATATTGATTCAACCTGACAGCGATGGAAAAAGAGGTCGATGGTTAGCCAAAATTCAGGAATTCGACCTTGAGGTAAAACCAAATAAACTCGTCAAGGATCAAGTCCTGGCTAAACTATTATCCGAATCAAATTTCAGAGCATTCAGGATAAATCATCTGCAAACTTACGAAGACTTTCTAGTTATAGAAGAATTTGATGTGCATATACCTGTGACTCTGATTCAAGAAAAATTATTTTCCTCATCTTGGTATGGCAACATAGTTTCATATCTCCTGACTCTTTAGTGTCCAAGTGACATGACCCCTTCCAAGGGGAGAACGTTGAAGTTGCACGTGGTAAAATATTGTATCATTAATAGCCAATTATATTGGAAGGATCCCCTAGGATTTTTATTAAGCTGCTTAATAGAAACCGAAATGGAGAATGTCGTAAATGAGTTTCATGAAGGGGTGTGTGGAGGTCATCACACATGGAGAGAAATGGCCTATAAGATCCTAAGAGTTGGATACTATTGGTCAAAATTGTTCACTGACGTGAATACTAAAGTCAGAGCCTGTAACTCCTGTCAACTATTCTCAGGCAAACAAAAGCTTCTCTCACTACCCTTGATTCTGGTTAAAACATAAGCTTTGTTTCAATAATGGGGTCTAGATTTCATCGAAGAAATCCATCCACATTCAAGTGCACAACATAAACAAATCTTAACCACCACAGACTATTTCACTAAATGGGTGGAGGCCATTCCAACATGAAATGCAATAGACTCAGTGGTGATCAATTTCTTAGAAGAAAATATTTTATTGATATTCGGTTGTCCTCGGAAGATAGTTACTGACAATGCCAAAGATTTCAAATCCATGGCGATGATCAGTTTTTGTCAAAAGTACAATATTGTACTAGGAAATTCCATGACCTACTATCCTCAAGGCAACAGATTAGTTGAATCATCGAATAAAATCTTAATCACCATAATTAAAAAGGTGTTGACTGAGAATACGAAAGCCTGGCATGTTCATTTGAAATATGATTTGTGGGAAAATAGAATCGGCACTAAGAAGTCAATCGAAATGTCTCCTTTCCAAATGGTGTGTGGTACTGACATAGTCCTCTCCATAAACCTCACTCTTCCTGTGATGAAGCTTTGGCAAGACTCAAAAGAGGAACCTAATGACGTCACTAGAATAATAAACCAGTTAATTGAAGTCCAACAAAATAGGGTTGAAGTGGATGAGAAACTTCAGAAGTATCAAGATAACATGAAAGCCTTGTTTGATAAAAAATATAAAGATAAAAAATTTATCCCTGGTGACCTAGTGTTGAATTGGGATGATAGAAAACAAGACGTTGGAAAGCACGGCAAGTTCGATCACATCTGGTTTGGACCTTTCAAGATCACAGCTTCTGAGGGAAATAATTCATTCTTATTAGAGAACCTTGATGGGAAAATCCTTAGCACCCCTATCAATGGGCGTTACCTAAAACACTTCATGCAATGATCAGTTTCCAAATTCTCATTGTACATACCAGCTTGATTTTTGTATTTTGATTTGCAAATTTTTGTTTCTTTTGTAGGTTTTTACTTTCACTATAAATACGGCCAGGTTTGTTGATTTCATAAAAAAAGAAATATAAAAAAAAAAACAAGTGACACCTGTCGTTTTGTTCTCTTCAGAAGTTTTTGAAATTTCTCATGTTTATGTTTATGCAAAATTCTTGTTGATAGTTGAGAGATAAGGATGTATCATAAACCAACACTCACTTTTCAGAACATTGGCATCACATCATAAATTCATGAAGACTGAACTCTCGAAATGTCTTAGCCGTTAAACGGAGTTAATTAAAGATTAAATACAATTAGAGAATAATCAATCACTTTGTGGTTTCAAGCTTTGGAAATCATATATCAAGATGTTATCAGATACCCCGAGGTCTAAAGGCTCGAAAAGAGTTAAGGTTAAATATGATTAATTAACGGGTTAAACATTATTAGTTCATGTTAATTTTTTTGTTGAATCATAGTTCGGGTAAATTCAAATTTCATCTATGCATATCAAAATCACGGACTACCAAACATTAATGACATTAATATTCTATCTAGGGAAAATGATTTCAAATAAGATATCAGATCACCACCCAAAATCTTTTCATTATGGGAAGTAAACACATTGTCAGTGAAGGTATATGCAAATTGATGCACTTAAGGTGAAAAAGATATTGCATTCTGAATTCCATTCGTGCTTTTCATAGAGCAAGCTTAGCAAGATAATAAGNCACCACCCAAAATCTTTTCATTATGGGAAGTAAACACATTGTCAGTGAAGGTATATGCAAATTGATGCACTTAAGGTGAAAAAGATATTGCATTCTGAATTCCATTCGTGCTTTTCATAGAGCAAGCTTAGCAAGATAATAAGCTTTGCGCATTTTCTTGTGACACGTAACATAGTTCTGAGTTTACTACTATCATGGCTACGCGGAAAATGGTTAAAGAAACTAGTGAGAGCTCGAGCCAAAACACATATGTCCTCTTGGACACATCACCGAGAGATATGGATACCATAAGAACGTGGACATAGGTTTGTGATATCCTACAATATGAGCTGAGAAACTGTCCAGAAGATTCAGATTATGAAGGGACCAAAACTCAAGCAACGAAGCTCAAATACGTAGCCCAATCAGAGATTCATAAGATAGCCACGTGGTCGAGACTCATGCCATATAAAAACATGATAGGTTGGGCCTTAGAGAACTTTGACGTCTCGACCAGGACCATCCACAATTCACAGAAAGTTGTTGTCAGATATTTCCAACCAGACCATATCCAGGTGATGTACAAATTGTCCCCGGCATTCAAACACAGTTATAATGTCGCTTTCTTAAAGGACTTTGATGAACAAGAGTGCCCAAAAGGTGTAAATAATTACCCTGACTTGATCAAGGATTGGTGGGCACACCCTGATAAATTCATAGCAGACACCCACGGAATATACACCACTGCATCCTTAGACGTCCATATGATGTATGTGGCCATGATGTTGTGTCGAATTTTCGGGAAAGAAAACTCTTCTCGCTTCCTTTTATAATGGGTAATGATCATGCATGAAGTTGCAGAGGGTTTTTCTTGCAATTGGTCCAAGATATTATCAGACAGTTTGGCCAAGGAAATCAATGAATATCAATCATTGAAACCCAAAGGATGACCTACCCCATTTTACATGTTGGCATACCTTATGGATGTTGTTTGTTATATGATGACATTTCCTTTGATGGGTTGGAGCTGGACTCCAACCGGTACTGAACGAATACATTTATATCACTCCAAGATGTGGGAGGAGAAAGCGAAGGACTTATTCTACGAAATCTGCAACTATGTGGTGGTGTCGATGCATATTTCTATATACGATTTCCCACCCTCTATGATTTCAGACCAGATAGTGTCTAACCTAGGAATAATAGTTGATTGGTACATTGAAGAACACTTCTCTTATATCAAGGTCTTTGGATGTTTTGTTCGTCCAAATGCCTTACCAATTTTCCTACCAAATCAATTAGTGTGATGAGAGGTAGACATCAAATTGTGCTAGGAGGAATCAGTAAAGAGCTCAAGGCAGTGCAGAAAAAGGTGTGGCCCACCTCTCCTTTGCAAGTTGGTACCTTTTCACTGTTAGATTTTGGTCACTCAAAGGTAGAGTCTATGGCCTTAAATTACATTAAGCTTTTAAACATTGAATTCAAGAAACACAATACACAGAAGGTCGTAGGAAATCACATGGCTCTGTACAATCTGAAGAGATATGAGCATGATAATTCCCCAAAGGATGAGATATTCTGAGGGGCAAGTTATTATCAAGAGGTGTTCAACCGAGTCTAGACTCTGGATCCAAACAAATTAGCGGAGCTACATAATTTTTAGAGACACCAAAAAATAGTCTGCCCAAAGTCTTACAGGGAGAAGTTTCGACATCTCTAGCCACACACGAAGTTGGAACCCAGAAGTTAGAAGAAGGAATTTCCAGTGGGCTAAACATTTAGGAAGATTTGGTGAAAACAAAGGTTTTGACATAGGGGGAAAATACTGCACCATCAAATCAACCTGATGATCAAAAGAAGGCTCAAACCAAAGTTTTGATCAAAAAGGAAGAGGATGCATCATTTTCTACACCAAAAACGTCGGCTACTGATACAGTAGGGAAACCA
This sequence comes from Picea sitchensis, assembly GCA_010110895.2. Taxonomy (NCBI): domain Eukaryota; kingdom Viridiplantae; phylum Streptophyta; class Pinopsida; order Pinales; family Pinaceae; genus Picea; species Picea sitchensis. The sequence continues at coordinate 27,255 of SNQJ01S0029059.1, read as the reverse complement.
CAGACCACCCAAATAGGTGACCATATTATGTCTTTGGCCCCTTTACATATCAGTCAAGGGAACCCAAGCACCGAAGTAGTGTTCATAGAATATCTTACTCCTATTTCAGTCGAAGAGATGCCTCCTTTCGACTTCTTCTTTAGCAAGAAGAGGAGAGTTGTAGTAAAAAGAAAAATGCACCAAAAGGAAGGTGCAACTGTCAAGAAATAGAGGGTGATATTGGATGGACAGGCCTTAGAAGAGGCAGACTTCTCTATGGAAGTGGTAGACTCATTGGGATATTTTTCCATAGAAAATCGGTATTCAGTTGGGAATCTGAAGGAACAATTGAAGAAGAAGGACATGTTGGTAAGTCAGTTGCAATGTCAACTAAATAGAATGGAACAGAGTGTAAGAGATGAGATGAATAGGGGTTTTGAGTAGATTAGAGCCTGTGACAGATAGGAAATTCAACAACTCAAGTTCATTTGTGGCACCCGGAGATGAATTCATTATTCCTTTCTCATATAAACTACAATGGTACATTCACTATACCAATAACGTATGAGAGTATGAAGCTCTGTTCTTAGGATTAGATGTTGCCAAGAAGCTGAAAATTGAAAATTTAATAGTCTATGGTGATGCAGAACTAATTGTAAAACAGATAAGGCAACAGTATCAAGCCAAACATCTGAGGCTAAGTTCGTACAGAAACTGTGCCTGGGATTTGATAGAAAACATTTTCTCATCGTTTAATATTCATCATATTCCCAGGATAAAAAATCAACAAGTTGATTCCCTAGCAAAAGAGGTTGCTACTTTTATGCCACCTACAGTCTTAAAGCTAAAGTATCACATAGAAATGAGGCATAGGCCTTCAATACCAAACAATGTTCAACACTGGCAGGTTTTTGAAGACGATGAGAAGATCAAGAAGATTCTATAAATTGAGGATGAATTCTCTAAAACACACATCAACCAGGAAAATCAAAATGACACTACTTGGATCATGCAGGAAGGCGAAGATCCCCAGAAGTTCCAGGATAAGATCGTTAACCATCACATGTTGGTGTTTAAAAATAATTAGATTCCTAAGCATATAATTTTGTTAGAGAGATTATTTGATAACGGCGATATACCCCTAAAGTCTACCTTACAACCTCAGCCTACAGAGGTTGAATATTGTTTCGAGCAGCCGATGTCAATAAAAGTCTTATAGACACAGAGTTGAGATATTATATACTGGAAAAATAGGCATACACAATGGTTAAATCCCTCAAAGATTTCAGGACTTATGTGCTTCATTCCAAGGTGATTGCCTATGTACCAACCAGTGCAGTCAAGGACATATTGGTTCAACCTGACAGTGATGGAAAAAGAGGTCGATGGTTACCCAAAATTCAGGAATTCGACCTTAAGGTAAAACCAACCAAACTCGTAAAGGGTCAGGGCCTGACTAAGCTATTATCCTAATCAAATTTCAAAGCACTCGGGATAAATCATCTGCAAACTTACAAAGACTTTCCAGTTATAGAAGAATTTGATTTGCAGATACCTGGGACTCTGATTCAAGAAAAATTATCTTCCTCAGCTTGGTATGGTGACATAGTTTCATATATCTTGACTCTTCAATGTCCAAGTGGCATGAACCATTCCAAGGAGAGAACGTTGAAGTTGCACGTGGTAAAATATTGTATCATTGATAGCAAATTATATTGGAAGGATCCCCTAGGATTTTTATTAAGTTGCTTAATAGAATCCAAAACGGAGAACGTCATAAATGAGTTTCATGAAGGGGTGTGTGGAGGACATCATGCATGGAGAAAAATGGCCTATAAAATCCTAAGAGTTGGATACTATTGGCCAAAATTGTTCACTGACATGAATACTAAAGTCATAGCTTGTAACTCCTGTCATATATTCTCAGGCAAACAAAAGCTTATCTCACTACCCTTGATTCTGGTCAAAATAGAAGCCTTGATTCTAGTCAAAATAGAATCTATGTTTCAATAATGGGGTCTATATTTCATCGAATAAATCCATCCACATTCAAATGCACAACATAAATGGATCTTAACCACCACAGACTATTTCACTAAATGGGTGGAGGCCATTCCAACACAAAATTCTACAAATTCAGTGGTGATCAATTTCTTAGAAGAAAATATTTTATTGAGATTCGGTTGTCCTCGGAAGATAGTTACTAACAATGCCCAAGCTTTCAAATCCATGGCGATGATCAGTTTTTGTCAAAATTACAATATTGTACTAGTAAATTCCATAACCTACTATCCTCAAGGCAACGGATTAGACGAATCATCGAATAAAAGCTTAATCACCATAATTAAAAAGGTGTTGACTGAAAATAAGAAATCGTAGCATGTTCATTTGAAATATGCTTTGTGGGCATATAGAATCAACACTAAGAATTCAATCGGAATGTCTCCTTTCCAAATGGTGTGTGGTACTGACGTAGTCCTCCCCATAAACCTCACTCTTCCTGTGATGAAGCTTTGGCAAGACTCAAAAGAGGAACCTAATGATGTCACCAGAATAATAAACCAGTTAATTGAAGTCCAGCAAAATAGGGCTGAAGTGGATGAGAAGCTTCAGAAGTATCAAGATAACATGAAAGACTTGTTTGATAAAAAAGATAAAGATAGAGACTTTCTCCCTGGTGACCTAGTGTTGAAGTGGGATGCTAGAAAAGAAGACATTGGAAAGCAAGACAAGTTTGATCACATATGGTTTGGACCTTTCAAGATCACAACTTCTGAGGGAAATAATTCATTCTTATTAGAGAACCTTGATGGGAAAATCCTTAGCGCCCATATCAATGGGAATTACCTCAAACACTCAGACCATACACTAATCTCAATTAAAGGTAATTAATATCTTCACACACTTGGAGTTCGGATATCCACCATCCATCACATCCTAAATTCATGAAGCTCGAACTCTCGAAATTTCTTAAGCATTAAACAGAGTTAATTAAAGATTAAATACAATCAGAGAATAATGAATCACTTTGTGGTTTCGAGCTTCGAAAATCATATATCGAGTTGTTATTGAATACCTTGAGGTCCAAAGGCCTGAAAAGAGTTAAAGTTGATATGATTAATTAACGTGTTAAACACTATTAGCTCATGTTAATTTTTTCGTTGAATCATAGTTCAAGTAAATTCAAATTTCATCTATTCATATCACAATCACGAACTACCAAACATTAATGAAATTAATATTCTATCTAGGGAAAATGTTTTCAAATAAGATATTGGATCACCGCCCAAAATATTTTCATTAAGGGAAGTAAACACATTTTCAGTGAAGGTATATGGAAATTGATGCACTTAAGGTGAAAAAGATATTGCATTCTGAATTTCATTCATTCTTTTCACAGAGAAAGCTTAGCAAGATAACAAGTTTTGCACATTTTCTGTGACAGGTAACACAATTATGAGTTTACTACTATCATGGCTCCGCAGAAAATGCTTAAAGCAACTGGTGAGAGCTCGAGCCAAAACACATATGTCCTCTCGGACACATCATCGAGATCTATGAAGACCATAAGAATGTGGACGCAGGTCTATGATATCCTACAATATGAGCTGAGAAACTGTCCAGAAGAGTCAGATTATGAAGGGACCAAAACTCAAGCGACGGAGCTCAAATACGTAGCCCAATCAGAACATCATAAGATAGTCATGTGCCCGAGACTCATGCCATATAAAAACATGATAGGTTGGGCCTTAGAGAACTTCGACGTCTCAACCAGGACCATCCTCAATTCACAAAAAATTGTTGTTGGCTCTTTCTTACCATACCATATCTAGGTTATGTACAAATTGTCCACAGCATTTAAACATAGTTATAATGTCACTTTCTTAAAGGAGTTCAAAGAAGAAGAGTTTCCACAAGGTGTAAAGAATTACCTTGACTTGATCAAGGATTGGTGGGCACGCCCTGATAAATTCAAAGTAGACACCCACGGAATATATGCCACTAGATCCTTAGACGTTTATATGATGTATGTGGCCATGATGTTGTTCCAAATTTTCAGGAAAGAAAACTCTGCTCACTTCATTTTATCATGGGGAACGATCATGCATGAAGTTGCAGAGGGTTTTTCTTTCAATTGGGATAATATATTATCAGACAGTTTGGCCAAGGAAATCACTGAATATCCGTCATTGAAAGCCAAAGGATGACCTGCCCCATTTTACATGTTGGCATGCAGAGGGTTTTTCTTTCAATTGGGCCAACATATTATCAGACAGTTTGGACAAGGAAATCACTGAATATCAATCATTGAAAGCCAAAGGATGACCTACCCCATTTTACATGTTGGCATACCTTATGGATGTCATTTGTTATATGATGCCATTTCCTTTGATGGGTTGGAGCTGGACTCCAACCAGCGTTGAACCGATACATTTATATCACCCCAACCTGTGGGAGGAGAAATTGAAGGACTTCTTCTACAAAATCTTCAACTATGTAGTGGTGTCAATGCACATTGCTATATAGGTTGCCCACCCCCTAGAATTTTAGACCAGATAGTGGCTAACCTAGGAAGAATAGTTGATTGGTACATTGAAGAACACTTCTCTTATATCAAGGTATTTGGATGTTTTGTTCCTCCACATGCCTTACCAATGTTCCTACCAAATTGATTCATGTAACGAGAGCTAGCACATCAAAATGTTCTAGGAGGAATCAGTAAAGAGATCAAGGCAACGCAGAAAAAGGCGTGGCCCACCTCTCCTTTGCAGGTTGGTACTTTTTCATTGTTAGATTTCGGCCACTCAAAGGTACATTTTGCGGCCCTAAAGGACATTAAGCTTGTAAACATTAAATTCAAGAAAAAAAATCCACAGAAGGTTGTAGTAAATCACATGGATCTGTACAATCTAAAGAGATATGAGCATGAAAATTCCCCACGGGATGAGATATTCTGAGGGGCAAGTTCTTATCATAAGGTGTTCAACCGAGTCGAGACTCTGGCTCCAAATGAATTAGCGGAGCTACATAATTTTCAGAGACACCAAAGAAATAGTCTGCCTAAATTCTTACAGGGAGAAGTTCCAACATCTCTAGCCACACACGAAGTTGGAACCCAGAAGTTAGGAGCAGTAATTTCCAGTGGGCTAAACATTCAGGAAGATTTGGTGAAAATAAAGGGTTTGACATAGAGGGAAAATATTGCACCATCAAATCAACCTGATGATCAAAAGAACGCTCAGACCAAATTTTTGATCAAAAAGGGAGAGGATGCATCGTTGTCTACACCAAAAACATCGGTTGCTGATACAGCAGGGAAACCATAGACCACCCAAATAGGTGACCATATTATGTCTTTGACCCCTTTACAGATCAGTTAGGGGAACCCAAGTGCCAAAGTAGTGTTCATAGAAGATCTTAATCTTATTTCGGTCGAAGAGATGCCTCCTTCCGACTTCTTCTTCAGCAAGAAGAGGAGAGTTGTAGTAAAAAGAGAAATGGACCAAAAGGAAGGTGCAACTGTCAAGAAAAACAGGGTGCTATTGGATGGACAGGCCTTAGAAGAGGGAGACTTTGCTATGGAAGTGGCAAGCTCATTGGGATCTTTTGCCACAGCAAATCGGTATTCAATTGGGAATCTGAAGGCACAATTGAAGCAAAAGGACCTGCTGGTAATTCAGTTGCAATGTCAACTAAATAAAATGGAACAAAGTGTAAGAGATGAGATGAATAGGGGTTTTGAGCAGATTAGAGCCTATGACAGACAGGAAATTCAGCAACTCAAGTTCAGTCTCAATGAAATGCATAAGAATGCATAGGAAAGTAGAGAATGGGCCATTCAGCAGGGAGAGTTGGTAAAACAACTACAGGCCAAAATAAACTTGACTGAGAACACAACTGTAGATATGGCATTTTTCCAAGCCCAAATATTGGAGGTAAGTGAGAAACTGGAAGCAGCACAACAAAGACTGCTTACTAAGATAGAAGTTGTCCAAAACCATTATCGGGTGGTAGACGAATCTTTAAATAACATTGTCCTTAAGAAGAGAGAGGCCATTGCAGCTTGAGCTTCTTTATAGGAGGCAGTTATGTCATCAGCAAAAGAGGAAGTAACCATGGTCTCTATATTGCCTCTTTCTGAGAAAACACGTGGCAATATAATATTGAAAACCTGGGAAGCTAACATAGTTGAAAGTAAAATATTAGCTAAGGAGATGAAGAAAGCTTGTGAAGAAGAATTTCATTCACTCGACAAAGATTCATTGGGCATCGAAAAATATAATATTTCTGAAGTCCTGGGGCAAGTTGACATAGAAAAAAAATCAACCAACGTGGAGAACAGACAGGGGAGATGCAAGTGAAACGTTTCAAATTTCACATATTGTAATATTTACTCTTTTAAAATTATGAGAATTCCAACCGCTTAGGGTTGAGAAAATTTTGTATAAATACATAGTCTAAATACTTAACACATGTTGCTTCTTGCCGTATTGTAACTAAGAAAACTCATCCTTTTTTGAGTATTAATACAGGTGCAGACAGGGATGCCAAATTTTGTGTAGTTTGAGTTATGTGCTCCTTTTGTATTCCATATATCTAGTTGTATTTATGTCACTCCTTGATAAGTGAGTGGTTGCAATTTAGTATAACATCTACTGTAATCATGTTTTATCGGTTATTTGATAAGCAAGCAGTTTTTCCTCTGTATTTGCTATTAGTAAATACAAGACCTGCAAGCTACTTGGATCAGTATATCTTATATCCTTTCAAGGATGTATTCTATATTTTCTTCTATTGTGAACAAGGTAAGATTCATCTGTCATTGATGCCTCATTTTGTTTAATAGTTTTGTAAATTTCTCTCGCATCGCTTGATTTTATTACTCGACTCAGACGATGAAACATGGCCACTGTCCTATTCAGTTATTAATTTCATTTAAGGGTTAATTATTATATAATTAATGGAATAAAAATAACCTTTTAAAGCATTCCTTAAATTCATGATGCCTTGACATTACTCTTTGAGCCTTAAGTGTAATCTCAAGAACAACATATTTTTGGCGTCGTTGCCAGGGACAGAGAAACAAAGTTTTTTTCCCCTGGGAGAATGACATGGTAAGATTTTCTCTTTGATAGTGAACAAATATTAAATACATTTATAAGGCTAAATTTTATCTTTCACTTGGAGACTCCACTATAGATAAACTGACATTCGGTAGAAAGAATACTAGGAAGAACCCAGACGATCAGCAGACTAAGCCTATATCTGGTGCTGAAAAGCTATTAAAACCAAGGGGATACCTCAAGCAGACTATTGCATCCACAAGTAAGTTTTACCAACCCAAAATTGTGCAAACTAATGCTAAGGTTCCACTTGAACAGTCAACCTCGCAAGAAGGTTATACACAAAGCCACTTCGGAGATACATCAATTGAGAAGCTTGCAGCTGAAACCATAAACCTCGAGCTGGTTTTACCTTAGATTAAAGCCAAGATTGATTCGACTTCCCCCTTTACTAGTAAAGGTAAAATATCCCTTTTGATACCCTCTTTTATTGATATTTCGTTGGTCCCCGAAGTAAAGTTTTTAGTTATCGAAAACTCTGAGGACTATACTTGTTACCCTGACTCAACTTTTGTTGGTTCTCCTGTTTATATATCCTGTAAATCCAAAGAAACCAATCCTCATTTCCCTTTTCCCCCCTTTTCATATTTTTTGTCTCCTAATAGTCAGTTTCTAGAACCTCCTTCACTTCATCCTGAGGCAGTAGAAAGGTCCCTAGCAGTTTACGAAAACCCTCTCTTTAACTCCCAAAGTTCATCCCCTTGACATCAAATGGCTATTGTTGGAGGAGGTGGCGTCGGAGGCGGTGCTGGAGGAGGAGGCGGACAAGGACCACCACCTCTGCCCCCTAGGATTTTTTCCAGAGTGGCGGATAGATACGCTCCTTTAGTCCTTCCCCCTATCCTTTATGATTTACCAGAAAATTATATGAAGAACTTGCCGAAATTCATGGGAGAGGGAGATTTAATTGCCACAGAGCACATAAATGTTTTTGACCAATTATTTGATATCCTCAGCATTGAGCATGAGGATGTTTATTCAAGACTTCTGGTACAAACTTTTGAAGGTCAAGTAAGACTCTGGTTTCAAGGGCTTCATGTAGGTTCTATAGAATCTTATGACACGCTAGAAAATGACTTTTTAAGGCAGTGGGTAGAAAAGAATGATCACTTGTATTATTTGACAGAGTTTGGATCTCTAAGGAAAAAGACTTCTGATTCAGTCCTAGAATTCATCCAGAGTTTTAATAAACTCTATCATAAGATCCCAGTAGAAATCAAACCCTCACAGCCCGCATCTAAGGTGACTTTCGCAGGGGCTTTCGAGCCCGACTTTGCCCTACTTTTCAGGGAAAGGAGATTTGTTGACCTCACAATAATGCAAGACGACGCCATCAAAATTGAGTCAAACATGATGGAATTAGGTAAACTAAAAGCGAAGGTTGAAATGGGAACCAAATAAACCAAAATATTTAGGGGAAAAGCTGGAACTTCCGAATCTGGGAGGTCAGCGGAGGACAAAATGGATGACATGGATAAGATAATCAAAGAGTTATCGAACAAAATATCCAGAATGGAATTAGACCAAGCTAAACCTGATCCTTCTTCTAGGAGAGATTTCAAAAGGAATGCCAATCCCCAGATTCAATGGAGACCAGTAAAAAACGAGGATCAAAAAATAAAAGCCCCTTTTAAAACAAATTTTTTTATGCAAAGTGATGATGTACAAGAATTTGAGGGGTTAGATGAAGATATTGACAATCTCAGTGATAACGATCAAGAACCTCACCTAACCAGACAGGATTACAAAATATCTTTATATCAAGACCCATTGTTTGGAAATGAGGTAAGTATAAATAATATGGGAGAATTTGATTATCAAGGAATCGTCAACTCTATAATGGCCGAGCTTTAACAAAAATATAATTTAAGGCCTAGAGAGAAAAATTCTACAACTGCTCCACCAAGGAATATATTATCGAGAAGTAAAACAAATGAAGCAGCTCAACCATCCACTGAAATGCAAGCTGCCAAAGCAAAGACAGTTGAAACCAAAGAAACGCAAACCAATAGACAAGAAAAAGGAGAAACAAAGATCCCAACCAAAGAGGTCGAAAAGATGATTGGAAGTTTCAATCTGGAAAATGAAATTAATAAAATAAAAATTCCTATGCCCCTGATCGAATTAGCAAAAAATCCAATGTATAGAAAAAAAATTGCCAAAATGATAAATTTCTCAGATGATGAAAGCCATGCGGATACTATTAATTTAGAAGATGATAGACCTACTATAATGTTCGTTCTGCATATTGAAAATGCTAAATACCTTGTTGCTAATTTCTATATTACGCTGACTGTGCATGATCACCTACTCCATAACTGTATGTTGGATTATGGAGCCTCCCACAACTTAATGCCCAAAGTTATTATGGAAAAACTGGGAAGGATTAGGAGTCGGGGTGTTGTTTGTGGCTTCCAGAGACGAATTCATTATTCCTTTATCATATACACTACAGTGGGACATTCACTATACCAATAACGTATGAGAGTTTGAAGCTCTGGTCTTAGGATTAGAAGCTGCCAAGAAGTTGAAAATTGAAAATTTAATAGTCTATGGTGATGCAGAACTAATTGTAAAACAGATAAGGCAACAATATCAGGCCAAACATCTGAGGCTGAGTTCATACAGAAATTGCGCCTGGGATTTGATAGAAAACATGTTCTCATTGTTTAATATTCATCATATTCTCAGGATACAAAACCAACAAGATGATTCCCTAGAAAAAGTGGTTGCTACTTTTATGCCACCTACAGTCTTAAAGCTAAAGTATCACATATAAATGAGGCATAGGCCTTCAATACCAAACAATGTTCAACACTGGTGGGTCTTTGAAGACGATGAGAATATCAAGTAGTTTCTAGAAATGGTGGATGAATTCTATGAAACACACATCGACCAGGAAAATCAAAATGACACTACTTGGATCATGCAGGAAAGCGAAGATCCCCAAAAGTCCCAGGATAAGATCGCTAACCATCTGATCTGGATTATTTTCGGCATGAAATGAGATCAGAGATATAATAAAGAAATGCACAGAGATATTGAAAGAGAGACAACAATATAACATAGATATAGCAGAAATAAAACAAGAGTCACAGATATACAGTAATACACGATTTCTATTAACGAAATAAATGTACAAAGACTGTAAAATATAGAGTCAAAGACTCGCTAGAATGGTGGTAGCTTATCTCTGAGAAGAGATGTGATGGCTACTCGCATCTGTGAGAAGATAATTATTACAATGAGGCTCTAAGGGCCTTTTTAACATAAGTAAAATCCAAAACCCTAACCCTGGAAGATGAAAAGCCAAAAGGTTTGTGGGCCCCTATGGGGGTAGTTGATACGTCAACTTCCCAGGGGCATAACTTTTGCATACGATCTTCATTTGGGGCGCTCGATAGCTCGTTGGAAATATATATCCGAGAACTACAACTTTTGGGTGAGAAACACCGATCTACGATCCATGTTATTCCCTGTTTTCTCAAAAAACATCATTTAGGGCCTCAAAATGGCCCCGAAAGTTAAAACCTGCTAAAAATAGTAAATTACCAAAATTGCCAAAAACATGTTTTTGGCCAGTTGGAGAAGGTGGGTGGCCACCGATATCCACCTGGATCACCATCGCATGTTGGTGTTGAAAAATAATCATATTCCTAAGAGTATAATTCTGTTAGAGAGATTATTTGATGAGGATGATATACCCCTAAATTCTAACTTGCAACCTCAGCCTGAAGAGGTTGAATATTGTTACATAGGCACTAAGGAAGACCCTAAACTAGTCAAAATTTCTAAATACCTTCCACCTAAAATAAAAATTAAATATGTTGAGTTACTCAAAAAATACAAAGATGCCTTCACTTAGTCTTATGACAAGCTAAAAACTTATGATACCATTTTTATCGAGCATAAAATCCCTTTGAAACTAGGCATCAAACCTTTCAGGCATAAACTCAGATAGATAAATCCTATACTCCTGCCTGTGATAGAACGAGAGGTAAAAAAGTTCCTTGATGCTAAGATTATTATTCCACTCAGGTATTTTGATTTGATGCATAACTTAGTTCCAGTCAGGAAAACAAATGGTGAAATCAGACTCTGCATGGATTTCAGGAACCTAAACAGATCATCCCTTAAAGACAACTATCCGCTCCATAAAATGGATCACGTTCTGGAAAAAGTGGTCGGGGCTAACAGAATGTATATGATTGTTGGACTTTCAGGTTACAATCAAATTGCGGTCCATGAAGATGACAAAGAGAAAACCACGTTTACCACTCCATGGGGTACATTCATGTACGATAAAATGCCTTTCAATCTGATGAACGTAGGGGCCACTTTCCAATGAGAAATGGACATCGCCTTTGTCGGTGAGAGAGATACGTTTGTCGTCATTTATCTTGATGATCTAACTTTTTTTTCTAACTTATATGCAGAGCACCTGGTACATCTCAAACATACGTTTGCGAAATGTCGAAAATTTGGTTTGTCAGTCAACCCTAAGAAATCTCATTTTGCAATGCAAGAAGGTAAACTCTTGGGCCACATAGTATCTAAATAAGGAACCAAAATCAAACCTAAAATAATTGAAGCCATATATACGATAAACATTCCTAGGAATAGAAAGGAAATCCAATCTTTTGTAGGGAAAATATTTTTTTTAAGAAGATTCATTCAAAACTTCGCTGAAATTGTTAAACTAATTACAAATATGTTGAAAAATGACAGTGATGTAAAATGGACAACCGAAGCTAAAGCATCTTTCAAACACATCAAGAAGGTAATAGGAGAAGCATTAGTGTTGGCCAGCCCAGACTACATGAAAGAGTTCTTAATATTTTCATTCACATTCGAGCATACTATCGTGGTTGTTCTTTTATAGAAGAACGACGAAGGTTTCGAGCAGCCGATATCAGTAAAAGTCTCAGAGACACAGAGTTGAGATATGATATACTAGAAAAATAGGCATATGCAATGGTGAAATCCCTTAAATCTTTCAGGACTTATGTGCTTCATTCCAAAGTGATTTCCTATGTACCAACCAGTGCGGTCAAGGAAATATTGGTTCAACCTGACAATGATGGAAAAAGAGGTCGATGGTTAGCCAATATTCAGGAATTTGACCTTGAGGTAAAACCAACCAAACTCGTCAAGGGTCAGGGCCTGGCTAATCTATTATCCGAATCAAATTTTAGAGCACTCGAGATAAATCATCTACAAACTTACAAAGACTTTCTAGTTATAGAAGAATTTGATGTGCATATACCTGTGACTCTGATTCAAGAAAAATTATCTTCCTTAGCTTGGTATGGCGACATAGTTTCATATCTCCTGAATATTCAATGTCCAAGTGACATGACCCCTTCCAAGGTGAGAACGTTGAAGTTGCACGTGGTAAAATATTGTATCATTGATAGCCAATTATATTGGAAGGATCCCCTAGGATTTTTATTAAGTTTCTTAATAGAATCCGAAACGGAGAATGTCATAAATGAGTTTCATGAAGGGGTGTGTGGAGGACATCATACATGGAGAGAAATGGCCTATAAGATCCTAAGAGTTGGATACTATTGGCCAAAATTGTTCACTGGTGTGAATACTAAAGTCAGAGCCTGTAACTCTTGTCAACTATTCTCAGGCAAACAAAAGCTTCTCTCACTACCCTTGATTATGGTCCAAAAAGAAGCTTTGTTTCAATAATGGGGTCTAGATTTCATCGGAGAAATCCATCCACATTCAAGTGCACAGCATAAACAGATCTTAACCACCACAGACTATTTCACTAAATGGGTGGAGGCCATTCCAACGCGAAATTCTACAAACTCAGTGGTGATCAATTTCTTAGAAGAAAATATTTTATTGAGATTTGGGTGTCCTCAGAAGATAGTTACTGACAATTCCCAAGCTTTCAAATCCATGGTGATGATCAGTTTTTGTCAAAAGTACAATATTGTACTAGGAAATTCCACGACCTACTATCCTTAAGGCAACAGATTAGCTGAATCATCAAATAAAATCTTAATCTCCATAATTAAAAAGGTGTTGACTGGAAATAAGAAAGCCTGGCATGTTCATTTGAAATATGCTTTGTGGGAAAATAGAATCAACACTAAGAAGTCAATCGGAATGTCTCCTTTCCAAATGGTGTATGGTACTGACGTAGTCCTCCCCATAAACCTCACTCTTCCTGTGATGAATCTTTAGCAAGACTCAAAAGAGGAACCTAATGATGTCACCAGAATAATAAACTAGTTAATTGAAGTCCAGCAAAATAGGGTTGAAGTGGATGAGAAACTTCAGAAGTATCAAGATAACATGAAAGCCTTGTTTGATAAAAAAGATAAAGATAGAGGATTTATCCCTGGTGACCTAGTGTTGAAGTGGGATGATAGAAAAGAAGACATTGGAAAGCACAGACAGTTCGATCACATCTAGTTTGGACCTTTCAAGATCATAGCTTCTGAGGGAAATAATTCATTCTTATTAGAGAACCTTGATGGAAAAATCCTTAGCTCCCCTATTAATGGGAATTACTTGAAACACTTCATGCAATGATCAGTTTCCAAATTCTCATTGTACATACCGGTTTGACTTTTGTATTTTGATTTGAAATTTTTTGTTTCTTTGGTAAGTTTTTACTTTCACTATATACGGCCAGGTTTGTTGATTCCATAAAAACAGAAATATAAAAAAAAAACAAGTGACACCTGTCGTTTCGTTCTCTTCAAAAGTTTCTAACATTTCTCATGTTTATTTTTATGCAAAATTCTTGTTGATAGTTGAGAGATAAGGATGTATCAGAAACCAACACTCACTTTTCATAGCATTGGCATCCTCTCAAAATAGGTGATAAATAAATGGTTTACTTGGTTGAAAATATAAAGAAAATCCGAGGTATGAGCTTCTACCCTACTGAACCAAGTTAAATTTTCAAGGGGATCTCACTAAATATGAAAGAAGTCTCATCCATATAAATATTTTCACCTGATCAACAACCAGAGAAATATAAGAACTACAGTCTAATCCTAAAAAAATTCTCTGAGTTTGGATAAAAAATTTAAATTAAAATAAAAAATGAAATAAAATTTATAAAAAGACCTTAAAGAAAATAGGAGAATCAATGAACAAGCTTGTGTGGGATTGACCTTGTTCAAAACAGAACATTTGAATATTTTTTCTGTTTTATTCTACCCATCCTAAAGCTTTATTTTCCTACGATTCTCAATACCCCTCCCTGGTCTTCATAGAGAGAAAAGACTTCACCTTAACTCTGAAAACTTAGAAACTTGTCTCCAAAGCAATGTTAGGCAAAAATTTATACGCCTCTCAATTTGACTGAAAGAAAGTATGTCTAAGATAATCCTAATAACTTTAGCTCTCTTATACAGTTTAAACTAACTAGTTCGCTCAAGGTTGATCCCTAAATTTAAAATCCCCTATAAAATCTTCTCAATAGGTGAAGGTGTATTGAAGATTGAAAGAAAATTAGTTTCAAAGTATACTAAAAACATATGACACACCTTTCATTTGAATATCTTAAATAGATGTCATCCCTTGTATGTTACATATAGATTGATTTCCCCCACCTCATGTATTAAAATATAAGACATATGGTGAAATTAAATTCATAAAATGATTGCCCCCATCTAGTTTAAGGAAAATGGTGAAAGGAAATTAGAGAAATCGATTGCCCCCATTTTTCCCAAAGAAAAAGAGAGATGATGAAAGGAAATTCATTAAATGATTTCCCTCATCTTAGCATTTAAATGCAAAATTATTTATTGAAGTGGTGAAAGGAAATTCAATGGGAAAAGTAGATAACTTCACCGGGGTAATGAATAGGATCGCTCACAGTGAAGCAATATCTATGATATTTGTATGGTTTTCATATGTATCTACATGATATACTCTGACATATAATCATTTTTCAATAATATTTACATTCTAAACCAACGAGGGATCTCCCTAAGAAATTATGTTACATATACTTAACCTTGATGCGAACAAAATCGATCAAAACTTGATATTCCGACTAAAGTTACTTTGATTATCTTAAGAAAATACGAATAAAGTTTTAAGAAAGAGGAATTTCAAATTGCTTGACTGAAGATCATGATTTGATGTGTTTTAAGGTCTTCTAAGTTACAGTCGAAACTATTTTCTCACTTTGATTATGTTCCAAATGTGTTTCATAGAAATGCAATAATGACTCCATTTACCCAATAAAGGTACTTGGTCTATTGTTCTTCTGCGTCTCGCAGGGAGACGCAATCCCTAGATGGAGCCTATGTTGGAACACATATATATTTCTAAACTTTAGACTTTAAATAGATTTCTTTCCCATTTAAAATAAAAACAACACGCGCTTGATTCTCACCATCGATGAAGTCCCCCATCTAATCAAACGATCCTAATCTCTTAGGATTTATGGAGCTGCCTACTCTTTAAAGAGTCAAATCACTAAAGAATACTTTGGAGTTTCAAGTTTTGGAGTTTTGTACTTCAGGAATTTCAATATGCCCCACCTTCAAAGTTCAGATACGCGAAAATTGTTCGACGGATCCTAGTCACCATATACACGTATACCTTCCTAAACTTTAACACGTCACTACGGGAAGCGACCCTTCAGGAAAACAACAAAAGATCTAACTTGAAAATATACGAAACGTGAAGTCCCAAAATATTAAACCTTGGTTAAATAAACTAATCTCAATTAAAGGTAATTAATAGCTTCGCACACTCAGAGTTCCGATATCCACCATCCATCGCATCCTAAATTCACGAAGCCTGAACTCTCGAAATGTCTTAAGTGTTAAACTGAGTTAATTAAATATTAAATACAGTTAGCAAATAATCAATCACTTCGTGGTTTTGAGCTTCAGAAATCATATATTGAGTTGTTATCAAATACCCTGAGGTCCGAAGGCCCAAAAAGAGTTAAGGTTAAATATGATTAATTAACGGGTTAAACACTATTAGCTCATGTTAATTTTTCGTTGAATCATAGTTCGGGTAAATTCAAATTTCATCTATGAATATCTTGATCACGAACTACCAAGCATTAATGACATTAATAGTAGATCTAGGGAAAATGGTTTCAAATAAGATCTCGTATCACCACCCAAAATATTTTTATTAAGGGAAGTAAACACATTTTCATTGAAGGTATACGCAAATTGATGTAATTAGGGTGAAAAAGATATTGCATTTTGAATTCTATTTGTTCTTTTCACAGAGAAATCTTAGCAAGATAATAAGTTTTGTGCATTTTTTGTGATAGGTAACACAGTTCTGAGTTTACTACTATCATGGTTCCGTGTAAAATGGTTAAAGTGGTTGGTGAGAGCTCAAGCCAAAACACAAATGTCCTCTCAGACACATCGCCAAGAGCTGTGGATACCATAAGAACCTGGACATAGGTCTACGATATCCTACAATATGAGCTGATAAACTGTCCATATGAGTCAGATTATGAGGGGACCAAAACGCAAGTGACAAAGCTAAAATACGTAGCCCAATCAGAGTTGCATAAGATATCCACGCAGTTGAGACTCATGTCATATAATGGCATGATAGGCTGGGCCTTAGAGAACGTCGACGTCTCGACCAGGACCATCCACAATTCACAGAAATTTGTTGTTGGATATTTCCAACCAGACCATATCTAGGTGATGTACAAATTGTCCCCAACATTCAAACACAGTTATAATGTTACTTTCTTAAAGGAGTTCGATGAAGAAGAGTGCCCACAAGGTGTAAATAATTACCCTAACTTGATCAAGGATTGGTGGGAATGCCCTGAGGAATTCAGAGAAGACACCCACGAAATATAGGCCACTACATCCTTGACTGAGAACACAGTTGTAGATATGGTTGTTTTCCAAGACCAGGCATTGGAGGTACGCGAGAGACTGGAAGCAACATAGAAAATCCTATTTATTACGATGGAAGTTGTCCAAAACCATTATCGGGTGGTAGACCAATATTTAAATAACATTGGCCTAAAGGAGAGAGAGGCCATTGCAGATCGAGCTTATTTCTAGGAGGCATTTGTGTCATCAGCAAAAGAGGAAGTAACCATGGTCTCTAGATTGTCTCTTTCTGAGAAAACGTGAGGTAATATAATACTGAAAACATGGGAAGCTAACATAGTTGAAAGTAAAAGATTAGCTAAGGTGGTGAAGAAAGCTTGTGAAGAAGCACTTCATTCACTCGAAAAAAAGTCACTGGGCCTTGAAAAATATAATATCTCTAAAGTCCTGGGGCAATTTGACATAGAAAAAAATCAACTTAACTTCAAGACAAACATGGAAGAAGCTCAGGCTGAAATGTTGCAGTTGAAACAAATTGATATTACCCAGATTAAAGTCCCCGAGGTGTAGGACAGTCGGTGACGGAGTGTGTTGTTAAGCCACTCCGTGATGTTAAAGTCACCGGTTCGAAACCTGCGGGGACAAAAAAATCCAACCATGTTAAGGGTTGGTGTGGCTCAGTCCGGGTGCGATCCCCGGGTGATTTTGACGGCTTAGATGCCCCTGAGTCGCGGTTTCTCAAGCCACATGTTAATCGCAGGTCCTGCACAAATTAACAAACAAAAAAAAAGATATTACCCAGATTAATAAATGGATAGTCAATCATAGTCTGCAGCTACAGTCTATATCTTCATAATATAGGACAATGGAAGATAGGTTGCCTCGCTTAGAAAATAAGTTATATACTTTTGAGGCGAATGACACAACAGAGCCTTCCAGATTGGTGGTGCAGTTCGTAGGAAAATGTGTGCAATGTGTTGAGAAAAGGAAAGTCAGCGCGTCTGGGAACAAATGAGATGACGTGGGCATATCATGTACTCAGATCATGATTAGAGACCAGATGTTTCTGAGCTGGAGAACAAGAAGAAGAAACGTCTCTGCCAGCGTGGCGAAGAGACAGGGGAGATGCAAATGAAACGTTTCAAATTTCACATATTGTAATATTTACTCTTTTCAAATTATGAGAATTCCAACCGCTTAGGGTTGAGAACATTTTGTATAAATACATAGTCTAAATACTTAACACAGGTTGCTTCTTGATGTATTATAACTAAGAAAACTCATCCTTTTGTGAGTATTAATACAAGTGCAGCCAGGGATTCCAAATTTTGTGCAGTTTGAGTTATGTGCTCCTTTTGTATTCCATATCTCTAGTTTTCTTTATGTCACTCCTTTATAAGTGAGTGGTTTCAATTTAGTATAGCATCTACTGTAATCACGTTTTATCGGTTATTTGATAAGCAAGCAGTTTTTCCTCTATATTTGCTATTAGTAAATACAATACCTGCAAGCTACTTGGATCAATGTATATTATATCCTTTCAAGGGTGTATTCTTTATTTCTTCTATTGTGAACAAGGTAAGATTCATCTCTCATTGATGCCTCATTTTGTTGAACAGTTTTGTAAATTTCTCTCACATCACTTGATTTTATTACTCGACTCAGATGATGAAACATGACTTCTATCCTGTTCATTTATTAATTTCATTTAAGGGTTAATTATTATATAATTAACAGAAGAAAAATCAACTTTTAAAACATTTCTTAAATTCCCAATGCCTTGACATTACTCTTTGAGCCTTAAGTGTAATCTCAGGAACAATAGGGAGTCTGTGGCTTCGGAACTCCAGAGCTTTGGGGTGTAGTATCGTAGATAAACTGAAAGGGTCGAAGGCCGAAGCCATGTGGAAATATTTTGAGGTCCTTCGGGAGTTCAGGATTTTGGGACTCCAAAGGACATGCGCGTAGAACTAAAAAGGGGTGTTCAACGCCAAAGCACCGAACGTCGAATTCCCGTAAACATGTGTGTTAAACAAGGATGTAGTTCCACCATTGGATTTAACGATGGATGGATTTCCACCATAGATGCAGATGCGTTGGGGAAACTCTGGTACTTCGGAGGACTTGGTATGGTATGAATGAGACTGMCCCATATGGGTGCCACGTGGTCCTTGACCAATAATTCCTGAAGAGATTTGGAAGGGTGTAATTTAAAATCTAGAGTTCAGATTCGAGCAAGGTAGTGATTCTTAGATAACTCTAGATGAGAAGAAGAGGATGTAGATCTCGGAATGAGGATTCAAGATGATTAAGGAAAGAGAAATTTTGATGCCCCATCCCTAAAAAGGGTGCTTATGGATCAGGTGTCTTACAAATTGGTATTAAAGCAGGCAACAACACTTGGCTTTCTTGGGCTTATGAACGAGTCACATAAAAATATTATTAGAAAACTTTTAAGGGGTAACACCCTATCTTAACTCATTCATGAGAAGTTTATTTAAACCTCCACTGAAGAGAGGAATGAAAACTTCTGTTGTTGTCATATGTTTTCAAAATTTGAACTGTGTGTAGCTAGTGTTCCAAGTAAAGAAGATGACTTCACCTTAAAAATTGTATGTGTTGTTTATAAACTAGTACATAATTAACTAACAGAAAATGTGTTATCAGCACTCAAGCGGTTAGTGGAAAACAAGAAAACTACAGCGTGAAAGATGGTGACACACCATGAATTAGGGGAAAGCTCCCATAATAGAGAAGAAGAATATGATGAGAGGAGGGCGGTGTAAACCCTTCCAGATTTGGATGAAATCATGAGAATCCTCATGGTGGAATTACAAATTTGTAAGGATGACAATGAAAGGCTGATAAAACAACAGGAAAATAAAAATGAAATTAACAAATTCCTACTGCAAATCCTATCAGATATATAAAGGCAGTTGCAAAATGGACCAGTAGCTAGTCATGTGGACAGACATCAGACTAAGAAAACTCAAATTCCACCTAAGATATGAAAGCATGGTCCCTAAAGTGGCCACACAATGATGAACACCTCAAATAAGGCCCAACATGGAGCCAAGAGACACTCAATGGAAGAATCCTATGGTGAGGAAGCTAACAACTCCAAGGAATCTTCTAGTAGCAAAACTAGTTCACATTCCTAGAGGAGAAGAAAGAAGAGGAAACATTCCAAGAGCCATGACCCTAAAGCGTTTAAGAAATCCAAACCACCCTCTTTCAATGGATAAATTAAGAAGGGGGAAGAGGCAAAAGATCGGCTACTAGGCTTCAAGAAGTAATTCAAATTCCATGACTACTCTAAAAACTTAAAGGCTTGAATAGCCATTTTTAACTTGAATGGAAAGGCCTCCATTTGGTGGGAGGACCTTTGGAATGTGAAAGGAATCCATGAGAAGGACTTGTCATGGAAATAATTTGAGAAATACTTTAATAAGAAGTATGTCATAGAAATACTTTGATGGGAATACCAAGGATTTCTATGAACTCAAGCTAGGACAACTCACAATAGATGAATATATCAACAAATGTTTTGAGCTAATAAGGTATGTGCCCTACATAAAGGATGAAAAGGTAAATATGCAGTGATTCATTAGTATACTGCCTCATTCCTTCTGGGAAAAAATTGAATTTGGTGAACCCAAGACCTTAGAATACACTATCTAGAAGGAATGGTATCTCTATGAGCAATTCAAGAATAAGACAAAACCCCATAAGGACTGGAAGAAGAAAATTAATTTGGGATTCAAGAAGAAGGGGTTTAAACCCTCAAGATTTAAGAACCATGGGAAAAATTTTAAGATTAGCCTTCCTACTAAAAGTGTATATCAATAGAATTCCCCATCTCAGAGTGATAATAGACCCTTTGGAGCAGCCTCATGTAAGACTGGTAACACAAAGAGAGAACCCTTGAAATTTTGGGGTTATGGAGAAGAATATCTACTGAAGGACTATCCACATAGGAAACAGAAAAATAGGAGGGTCTACAATATCCAAGAGGCTATCACAATCAATGATGTGGCTAGGAGCATGACACAAACTTATGCAGCCTTGGATAATAGAAAATATGACCACCAAGATTTAGTGGTGGAGATGGAAGGTATGATTGTAGATTTTAACCATGTACAATATTTACTGCAAAAATATTTTTAGTAAAAGAACAGAAAAGATACAATGGAAAATACAAACATTGCACAGATATTTTTTCCCCTGGAAACCCAAACCAGGAAAACCAGTATATTCTATATTCATTCATCGTGATACATTGTTTACAATACAATATACATATAGGTGCTAGCAGCATCCAAAACCCTAACACAATGACTTGGACTAGTCAACAACCCTAGTTCCTTAACCATACCCAACATTCTCCCACTTGTTGTTTTCTTTGCATACAGGAGGTTACAGGGTTACATAGTCAACAATCCAGGGAAACATTGCCCATGGATCCTCTACACCAAGAGAAATTCTCAGTGCTCATAGATTTTTTTAATGAATCTGCAACATTCTTCAAAGTGTCCATCTTCATCAGCAACACTTTCTTTTCTTCAACCATGTCTCTCACAAAGTGATATTG